>JABSTQ010006148.1:0-112368 GCA_013358835.2 Ixodes persulcatus
TTTGCTTGTTTTTACTTATCCGGGCAAGCGTAACGGGTGATGTCAGCAATGTTTCCTCTAGGCGCTCAGCGGTGTCCACGTGATTGGCGTAACGCGCCTGCGCAGAAGCGCGCTTCTTGGGAGCCGTCCGACCGACCCGTCGTTACCGCCGTCTCCCGCGTCACAAGTTCCGGCGTCGTCGTCTCACCATTTGTGATTATTGTCTCTCGGGGTTTCGTTCACACCACGTGCCCACACTGATGCCGCAGGTGTGCAGACGTCGTCGAATGTCATAGACACCGAAACGTGAAGAGTGCGGTGCAGACGACACTTGCGCCTGGCACACGCACGCCCCAACGGCAGCCCCGCCGCGTAGTGGATCACGTGGCATCTCGTACCAAGCGACAGCCATGTTTTTGGAGGCCCGAGGCCAATGTTGCCGGACGGTGCCGAAGTTTCGGTTTCGATCTCTGAACCATATATATATTCCATTTTTCGCGAAGCAAATGGCGTAGTGCCTTCTATTAGTACTTTTAAATGTGAAATCCCTCATTATCCTGAAATTTTCGGAATTGAGCGGAATTGCCCTTTCAACAATCTTCCACGAATCCACACTGACCGCCCTAGCCCTGACCACTTGCTGGCAGCGCTTTTAACTCCAACTGAGTAAGCTCGAGCTTGAAATATATTGCTATAGAACCTATAGCAATATATTTCAAGCTCGAGCTTACTCAGTTGGAGTTAAAAGCGCTGGTGATAAATAAACTCTTTTTCAACTTCAAGTATATTTCGCTTTCATTACATCATGGTTACGTCCTTGTTATTTTGACCGAGCCGCGCAGCACTAGTAGCCCTACTACTAAATCCGTAATCTGGACAAAAAAAGAAAGAAAGAAAACGACTGAATGTGACTGAAAGACGTCATTTCCGCCCGCCGAACAAAATCGTGTAAACTCAATATTTTTGAAACTCCTAAAAAAGAAATGGTCAGCGAATCGAGATGTTTACACTGTTTTATATACGCTAACTCGATTCGGTACGCTACTAAACTCGGGGTCAACTTTCCTTGGCAATGGAGCCGAAGCTACAGCGCCGATGCACGCCGTTTCACTGCGCAGCTGGATATAGTTTGACCAAAATTATATGCTTCGAATAACTTGATCAATTAAAAAATATATAAAATTGTTCTTTTTAGCTTCGATTACATAATGTTACTATAATATTAGTCAAGACATATCAAACTTATAGCAATTTTTGTTTAGCTCATTCGGGTTTTCTTGGTTTAAGCTCGCAGCACGCTTTCTAGGTCCCTGCAAAAAAAAAAAAAAAAAAAAAAAGGCGTCCAAAAGGTCATTTATTAAGCTTCTGGCTCTCAATCACCCTTTTGGTTTCCCTTATTTAATATTGTAACTAACTATACATGGCGTGTTTCTTGTGTGTATCGATTTATCGGACATCGTCGGTACCTTCCGTGAGGTCGCACCGTACAAATTTCGCGAAGTTTGGCAACCAAACGTTCTCACGAAGTTTGGCAACCAAAAACCCGTAGCGTGTACGTATTCTTATTTCGGTATATCACGTCCAACAAATGGTCCCGGAACTAATGGTCCCGCCACTAATGGTCCCGGAACAAATGGTCCCGAAACAAATGGTCCCGGAACTAATGGTCCCAAGTCCAAGGTAGGAAAAAATGGTCCCGTAAGAAGATTGTTTTGAAACTAAGACATACCATGCAATATACTTCATTTTTTTCATCCGTTTTGCAATCACTGATTTTCTGGTGGAATGAAGTATCTCGTCTATATTTTGAGCCCCGTTACTTGGAAGAAAGTAGTCGGGTATTGAACTTAATTTTATTCAAAATCGTCAGAATATTTTCGAAAAGAATACTGTTCAACAGTTATCTCCGAACTGTTAATTTAGTGACCTTATACGATATTATAGGAGTTATTACGGGTCCATATCACATGAGCGAATGAAGTTTTAGCAAACAGCGACATTTGAGCGAAACGACGTTTTAGTGAATACCGGTTGCGCGTGTTCACCCCCCCCCCCCCCCCCCCCCCCCCCCCGGCGCTGCGCTTACGCCGCTTCGCGGCGACAGTCTGCGGCGGCTCATTACAAAAATGTGAACCCGTTTGGCCCACCCGTAAATGCCGCTTCGAGGCGGCCGACTATTCGCTAAAGTGTCATTCGGTGAAATGTGGGCGTTCGCTAAAACGTCAGTCGATCGAGTAAAAGCCTCCCCCCCCCACCCCCCCCCCCCCCCCTAGTCATACTGTTGAAGCCATGAAACTCAAATTACTTCCTCTCGTCATGACGCGTGGTGGTAGCAAAGATATCGAGCGGAGCCCGATTCCTTTATAGTTTCCAAAGCTCAAAACATTTCTGAGCTTCCCAGAAAATTATAAAAACCGGTCGAGTTTGCGCAACCGACAGCCTTGAAATTCGGCGAGTGCTATTGGCGAGCGAGCGAAAGTAATCCCTGGAGAAGGGGAACAAGGGGGACAAAGGACAAACACAAATCTCCAAACACAGCTAGGCTTGCACCTTTGCATTTAATCGCATTATAATCATAACCTTAAAATGCAAGTCTTTAACCCTTGTTGGTGTTAGACTGGTGGCAGCTGATAAAACCCGTTTGCTCTACTGACTTCTCATTCGTGGTTAGCTTAGTTGGTAGAGCGCTCCACTGGAAATGTAGAGGTCCCGGGTTCGATACCCGGACCAGGCGGATTTTTTTCGGTCGCCCACCAGTCACCTAGCTGTGTTTGGAGATTTGTGTTTGTCCTTTGCCCTCCTTGTTCCCCTTCTCCAGGGATTACTTTCGCTATTCTTGTCTAGCTCGCTTGCACTTTTGCATTTAATTGCTCTTGGATTTGATCGGATTTATCCGAAAACGCAAAAGCCACATTGGCGAGAATTATCTGGAACCATTTGATCCGTTACCATTTATTCCGGGACCATTTGTTCCGGAACCATTTCTTCTATTTCCCATCGCGCCCGCGCTATGATTTTTCAGCACCAGAAATGTTTACGTATCAGTGACCTCAAGACTGCACCGCTGATGAAATTCACAGCCTTTCTTAGATCGACGCCGCATATCTGCGTCGGTCGCGAGACAAACAGAATACGACGAGTTCGACCACGGTGTAATTTACTTTTTGAGTCGACCCGTCTGCTTCGGTCAAAACGTTGGCTCGTGTCTGGAGACGGCCGAAACGAAGGGAAAAAGTCGCTAGTATGCCTGCATGCTCGGCGATCGCGGTTCAGCACAACTCAAACGCAATCCTCACACGAACAGATGAACTGTGGAAAATGCGTGTCTGTCACGCCAAAACCGAAACCGAAACCAAAAAACGTCCGGGACTACTTGGCGCAATAATACACAGTCATTAGATCCCACCCCTATCTTTCTCTTCATTGCCATAGAAACTTGTCACGCTGCCCTGACGTCACGCATGCGCAGACGCTCTAAACCTCAAAGAAGGGAGCAGACGACGCCACGAACACCCCATAAATGTAAATATACGAGAAAAAAAAAGAAAAGAAAAAAAAAACTGGCTGCAATTAGGGAAAAAAAGGTTTTCTCTTCTGATGTTCGCCGCTTCCCCTCGAACGCTTACCTGAGCACCTCGGGTTCATGACCTGCATCGGATCGGGGAATGCGGGGGCAACAACAGTGCACGCGACATGGCGGCGTCAACGTTGAAACAGGATCTGCCTGCGGTGCTGGGACCTTGCCTCTTCAAGGACGTCTTCTGGGGGACACAATCTGCCACTTCACTCTTTCCAGATGCGCGGCTCCTGTCTTTTTCCTGCTTTTCAGTTTTTGGCGGCCCTGCTTCCTTTTTCTTCCCCGAAAACAGCCAAGGTCGAGGGACGTGAATTTGGGGGGCCCCAAGACGACGCGGTGGGCGGCGGCCTTTGTTGAGCGCAGTTGAATACAACCGCCTCTTGACGCCAGCCACGTCTGGGCGACGCCTTGTCGTTGTTTTCGCAATCCTTTCCAACTTCGTAAAGTTGCCTGCCTCAGTAAACCGTCTATTTTTTAAAGCTTTTTATTGTTTATTATTTTATAGTTCCGTGTTCTCGGGGTTCATTATTTTTTTCGAAATTGGAGGTGTGACACTGAAAAACACAAGAAACACCGACTGACTGTTCTGCCCTATATACACCGGTTGTCCCACAACTTGAAGAGAACAGCCGCAAAGTTTCAAGTCCAAGTCGTGCTTTCAGCTCCGGGCAAACTAAAAAGGCTCTGCCCTAAGATTACTTGCCAACAGCACCAACAGGCAGAGTGCAGTGTAAAACATCGACTCAGATATGTAGAATGTCACAGTGGAGTGGTATCTCAAATACCATTTACTTGCGGCAAAGTATATGTAGGTCAATCGGGGCGATGTATTAATACGAGATTAAGAGAACCTGCCCAAACATTGAAATCAACACCGTCGGTACATCTTGCGGTGCATGTCAGAGACTGCAAATGCTCACCAACATTCAACCACACCAAAGTTCTGAAGCGGTTCGGTGACAGAAGCTCAAGTCATCCTCACCAGTGGCGACAAGTGTATAAGCGCGCCATCAGTGAACCTAACACAAAAAGAACTTCAGTTCCTTCGGTGTTTCCCCTGAAGTCTTGAAACACAAAAAAAAAAAACTACAGTTCTAGCGGTGTTTTCCCTGAAGACTTTTTAGCCGTTTGCTCTGCGTAGTTTTTCTTTTTCTCTTCTTTCTTCTTTTTTTCTTCTTTTCTTTTTGTTTTATAGACAGTTTTTTTTACGCGACAAGTACTTTGCCTTTAGCTAAAGTTAAAATAATTTTTATTTCGATTTCTAAAACTAAATATGTTGTCTTTGTAGCAGCAGTGAGTTTAATTTTATCTTTCTTTTCTCCTTTTTCACTTCCACCTTGTCGTTCTCTAGATGCTCTATTGAATTTGACAGTTGTAAGTAAGCGCTCTGTCCTGTCCCCTCCTTCTCTTCTTAGTCCTTGGCGCTTTTTAAACCACCGTCTAGATGTTCAACCAACTCGCCCCCCAATTAAGTTTGATGTGTATGTCAGGTTCATTTTTTTTTTACAGCAAATTCGGTGTTTTTCGTTGTCAATTTGCGGTGTTGGACAGGAAATCGGTGCTTATCGGGCCTTAAGAGTGAAGAAACAGGACATGGAATCGCCCAATCTCCAGAGAACATGCTCGTACCCAGAAAAAAAAAAAAAAAAAACTACAGTTCTAGCGGTGTTTTCCCTGAAGACTTTTTAGCCGTTTGCTCTGCGTAGTTTTTCTTTTTCTCTTCTTTCTTCTTTTTTTCTTCTTTTCTTTTTGTTTTATAGACAGTTTTTTTTACGCGACAAGTACTTTGCCTTTAGCTAAAGTTAAAATAATTTTTATTTCGATTTCTAAAACTAAATATGTTGTCTTTGTAGCAGCAGTGAGTTTAATTTTATCTTTCTTTTCTCCTTTTTCACTTCCACCTTGTCGTTCTCTAGATGCTCTATTGAATTTGACAGTTGTAAGTAAGCGCTCTGTCCTGTCCCCTCCTTCTCTTCTTAGTCCTTGGCGCTTTTTAAACCACCGTCTAGATGTTCAACCAACTCGCCCCCCAATTAAGTTTGATGTGTATGTCAGGTTCATTTTTTTTTTACAGCAAATTCGGTGTTTTTCGTTGTCAATTTGCGGTGTTGGACAGGAAATCGGTGCTTATCGGGCCTTAAGAGTGAAGAAACAGGACATGGAATCGCCCAATCTCCAGAGAACATGCTCGTACCCAGAAAAAAAAAAAAAAAAAAAACTACAGTCCTAGCGGTGTTTTCCCTGAAGACTTTTTAGCCGTTTGCTCTGCGTAGTTTTTCTTTTTCTCTTCTTTCTTCTTTTTTTCTTCTTTTCTTTTTGTTTTATAGACAGTTTTTTTTACGCGACAAGTACTTTGCCTTTAGCTAAAGTTAAAATAATTTTTATTTCGATTTCTAAAACTAAATATGTTGTCTTTGTAGCAGCAGTGAGTTTAATTTTATCTTTCTTTTCTCCTTTTTCACTTCCACCTTGTCGTTCTCTAGATGCTCTATTGAATTTGACAGTTGTAAGTAAGCGCTCTGTCCTGTCCCCTCCTTCTCTTCTTAGTCCTTTGCGCTTTTTAAACCACCGTCTAGATGTTCAACCAACTCGCCCCCCAATTAAGTTTGATGTGTATGTCAGGTTCATTTTTTTTTACAGCAAATTCGGTGTTTTTCGTTGTCAATTTGCGGTGTTGGACAGGAAATCGGTGCTTATCGGGCCTTAAGAGTGAAGAAACAGGACATGGAATCGCCCAATCTCCAGAGAACATGCTCGTACCCAGAAAAAAAAAAAATAAAATCGTAGTTGAATATACTTTTCCGGGAAGTTTTTCTCTGTACAGGAAAGGTCCAATTCGGGGTTTTTGCGATTTTCTTCGACTTTGATGAAACCGGGTCAGGGGTTAATATTCGGGGTTTATGGGCATTTTACCGTAAACACGGGACGCCATTTATAGATAGAACCCTCCTCTCTTTTGTAGGACATATAGACCTTTTTCGTTCATCCTCGTGCCCATGCCACGCGGTTAATTTATCCGGTATGCGGGATGAAAACACAAAGAACAAGACATTACAAAATACGGAACGCGTTCAAAAAAACGAGGCAAAACAAAAACATGTGACACTTGCAATAATAATATTAATAATAATAACTCGAGCATTTTTCAGTTGCGCGGTGAGAATAATAGTTACCCTGAAGATCAAAACCCTGTTTTCAAGCATACGGAAGTTCCGCCATTCAAGTTGTGGCCTAGAAATGCAGCAAATGTTAATGGGAAGACAAACGGTGGACCCTCGTGTTGGTGGGACACCTGTTTCCAGCGATTCTGACCTTTTACACTTTATAGCTTTTGTCGTGATTTGAGAAGGAGAGAGAGAGAAAGAAAATAAATGATGTTGCGGATAGTTTGTCAACCTCAAATTCTTGTCTAATAAACAACAAATGCGACTAAAAGAAAAGAAAGAAAGATCGATTGCAACTGAAAAAACAATTGCGGCTAAAAAAAAAAAAAAAAGTTCTCCCGGGCGTTGACAGTTTCGGGTGCAGCGGCGTCAACAGCAGCGCGTCATTGGAAGCGTGCGAGAATACTCTTTCTCTCTTACGTATGAGGGAAAGTGGACGTAACGAAAGAACGAACGGAGCGACAGAGCACGGCGGAAGCGGGGCATCGCGAAACCACTCCACGGTGCAGTCCAAACCAAACCAAAGGACGGGGCTGCATGCACCGGGCAATACATTCTAACGCGTAAAATAAATTAAAAAAAAGACTGCACCATGGCACTGAACATGGTGACGAATGACATGCTCATCGCCACAGCGCGGATTTTATATATATATATATATATATATATATTAACTTGAGGTATAAACATGTGTGTTGAGCTCATCGTTCTACAAGTTCACTCGGTCGATTGCAGCTATTGACTCTCCCGAATGCTTCGCGGGGATGGATACGCTCCAGAATTAGTGTGACTGACAGCTTAAAGAAAAGCAGGGCGATGATGGGTCCCGAACATTCTCGTTATCGTTCAGCAGCCAATGAGATTGCAGCATTCGCTAACGAAGCGAGCGGCGCGAAGCTGGTGGGAAACGCACCGCATTTCTTAAATTATCGGTGACTATTAACATTTCAATTTCATATCACGCAGGCAAAAAACAAAAGATAAAAAAAAACCAGTCAGTGGGTTGTGAACGCATGCACCGTCTGACGTTCCTCAGAGAACGGTACTGCGCATGCGCGGAACGGTTCGCGCTTCCCGGTGGACAAAGATAGCTGCGCGCAGAAGGCGATTAATGGAATGATGAAGAGTATACAGTGCTGATTGGCCACCGAAAACACTTGGCCAACTTAATGCCCCCCCCCCCCCCCCCACACACACACACAAAAAAAAACAAAAAAACACTTATGCTATTTGTAAGGTGAAACACTGCGATAACAGAGGTGGGACGTCGGAGAAGGTGTCATTCCGGAGCAGATGGACACGAATGAATGGTATACAGGTGCCAGCGCGCACCATGGAGTTCGCATACGCGTTCCGTACCGAGTAACCGACCGAACGAAAATTCCCTAACGTTTCGGAACCATCGAGGGTGTATTAAGTATAAGAGGATTTGGCGAACCAGTTAAACAATTTTAGTGTACACAAACTAGGACAGCCTCGTGGTAATTGAAGAACGCTTCGAAAATCGCGCGCCCGAGTTTTAAATTCAGGGAACGACGAAACTGCATGCGTATGCATGAACCGTTCCCTGTCGTTGATGTGGCTGTCTAGAAACGTCTTATGCGATCTTATTAGACACAAACTATCACCGCCTTGTGGTCACTGAAGAAAACTTTCAAAATCGCGCACTCAAGTTTTCAAGTCTGTAGCTCCACCTAATTTCACGCCCGTGGTTGCGTCGGCTTAACTCCCACCTCAGCTTAATTCGTTTTATCGCTTTGTTTTTTATTGTTTCCATTGTCAGCAATCTCATGTTTGTCTCTACGTGACGTCTGAATGTCACGTGACGTGAAGTCTTCTCGAAGCGCGTCAGAGTCCTCTCTACTGCCCCTTCAAATTTTTTCTTCTTCTTCTTTTGGTTCATGGTTGTGTCGTGTGGCCGGTGGAGCTGGCGATCTAGGCGTTTGGCAACCGGAAAGTTTCCTTCTACCGTGGCCGCTGTGGCGAGCTTCAATTTTCAAGGCTAAATCAAAGCTGACTTCTATATAAAAACGCAATTCTGCAATAAAAAAAAAAAAATCCAAGGTACAAAGTTGACGGTTCACAGGAAGCGTCAGGTCTCCCGCAGGTTTGTTGATGCATCGCTTCGGCCACCCTTGCTGGTCCCCGTGACCGACTGGCCCCGGTACCGATAAGGCCGCCCCCTTTATCTGCTTTATCTGTATCCCCGCTACGACGCTATCAGGCTATCAGCGAAAGCGGCATCTCGGCTCAAATCAGAGCCGTCCTTTTGTGCCGATGAAGGCTCCTCTTCGTCACCTGCCGCCGATGAAGGAGACAAGAGTTGCAGCTCCTTGCTTCAAAATTTCTTCTACCGTGGCCGCTGTGCCGAGCTCTACTTTTCACGGATAAATCAAAGCTGACTTCAGTATAAAAGCGCGCGTTTTCTACTTTGTTTTCTTGATTTTCGTGTTATACAAAAGTAATTAAGAAGTAACGGTGTTCTTTTTTAAAGTAATTGTAAACGAGTTACTTTTTTGGCGCGGTAACCTAACGGGAATCTTCGCTACTTTCTTTTTTTCTTTCTGAAATTAACTGTAGCTGCCATGAATTACCCTCTCCCAAACGAATTGGCCATTAAAGACTGACTATAGTCCGTTGCAAGTTGCAACTCGAGAACTGCAGGAGACGGAGTCCTTTCCTCTTTCATTAGCAGAGCGAATGCTGGAGAGGAGGAGAGCGGACTCCAGCGTTTTCTGTGCAAATGTGAAAAGAGGGAAGGACTTCGGTCTTCTGCTGCAGCATCACCCGCCAACGCATCGTGCAGCTTCTGACAACGAGGGCTACGCTATGCGGAGAGAAAGTCGTCTGCTTCCATAGCACAGGAGTTGCGGTGACGTCAGAACGACGCCGAGCTCTGATTGGCTTTGATTGAAAGGATAGTGGGTAGACCTTAATGCTAGATACCTTGAGGCCTACCCACTATTTTTTATTTTTTTTTTTCAATCAACCAATAAGAGTTCGGCGTTCTGACATCATCGCAACCCCTGTGCAAGAAGCAGACGAACTTGGGCTCCGCATAGGACGCGGCGACGCCAAGACGGACGCGCGTCTGCCGCTTTGCGACGACTCCTGTACAGCTTCACCTGTTTGCCGCTTGGGGCGAGTCGGGGATTGGCCAGCGATGACGTCGTACGCTGGGCTCACTTTCTATGTGGTGTTGTTGTCTGGAAAAGCTAAAGCAAACGTGAAAGTCGTATCTGATGCGCTTGATGATTAAGTTTCACAGTGCTTTCTTTTGAACTATCTCAAGGCACTTAAAGAAAAAAAAAAGTTTTTCGTCGAGAAATAAAATGCGTTAAGAGAAATTTGAGTAACAATGGAGACTTTAATACGGAGACGTTTCGGAAAGAGTCTTTCCTTTCGGAAAATTAAGGCTCTGTTTCCACCAAGTAGGCATTGTATAAAGGCATTGAACGCTAACTGTCTTTTTAGGAACATCGAAAAGAGCAGCTAATTCTCATTTGCCGGAAACATCGTTAACTATCATTAACGGAAACAGCTCTTTCTATCTCTCTCATAAACATTAAACGTAAAACAAGCTTTTTTTTTTTTTTTTTCTTGCGGAAACGACAGGAGCAAGAAGTATGCTTTGAACGATATTCATGGAAATTGAACAAAAACAAAAATAAAGGGAGGAAAAAAATTGTGTCAAATAAGTTGCCAAAGATTTGCTCGTCGTTTTACGCGCTTCAGATCCCTCATATATAAACGCACGTCATCAGTCGTGCCGCAAATGTTCCGAGATGCCCTCCCCAAACACGTGTTTAGAGTGCAGTTAACGCACGAAACCGACAAAATATCGCTTCATCTCACAAAGCACAATCGGATCCGCGGTGTGCGTCCCAGCTGCCGTTTGCCGGGAATGACGTCACGGACCTTTCGCAGGGCCGCCGCCGACGCCTGCACTCTCGCTGCCCTTCAGCCACGGCCGCTTGATTCTGCTTCGCTGCCGTCCTTCGGCGAACGCTGGATCCTCCACGAACGGTGCCGCGAACGGGTCTCCGCGACTGGCGCATTTAGCGTCCTAATACCACCCATGCATCGAAAAGCGGGTCCCGAAATGGCAACAAATAACGCCGCGGAAAGCCGGCGTGTCACGCTTTCGGATGTCGCGACCCTGGCGGTTGGTGGTAGAAGTTCCGGCAAAAAAGCGCGAGCGAAGGCGAGTGTCGCTGTCGTCGCGGCGTCCCAACTCCTGGCTGCCGGAGCTGCCGTGGACTGTCACGCGGGAGAGCGACCCGCAGCCGAACAGGCGTCTGCCACATCCACCACCGCTGCTGTGACGCCGCCAGGATCGCGGCCGGCGACCGCGTGACGCTTGTATGATGTCATTAAACGGAAAGCGAAGGACCTCTTTTTTTTTTTTTTCTTTTTTTTTTTTTTTTTTAACGCGGTTTAAACACACCAGTCGAAGACGAATTCTAGTATGCAAAATATGTTTCCGGGGCATTCTTTGGGGGGTTGTCGTAAATATTGCAGTCTTTTTTTTTTTTTTTTTTTTTTAATACGCATAGCCAGAGCACAGTCAAAGTAAAGGAAACGTACCAAAAAACATCAAAAACTGATACCACAGTTATAAAAGAACATTGAACATCATGACGCCGCGCTTTTGATGCGGCTTAATTGGTCGTATAGCGTCGACAGCGCGCTGACCACCTGTACAGGTTACTCAAAAAAAAAAAAGTAATTGATTACAATTACAATTACTCTTCAATAAGAAGTATTAAATTTGATTCCTCGATACCTTCCAAAGAAAACTAATCGCCCGTCACTCGAAAAAGGAACCGTTATCTTCCCGATTATTTCAGATTTCAAAGCGAGATTTTCCTGCCCGGGTTGAAAACGGGTGTTTGTACTGGCCAGTATTAGATTAAAATCGTGGAATTCTAACGCATCTATGTTCTTAATCCACCAATTGTGGTAATCCATCCTCGTGCGGGAGACTTGGTTCGTTGATTCCTTTCGAGGAAACTTGTACAAAGGGCGGGGAGGGGAAACGAGTAAGGATTACGAGTGATTTTCGTGCTTCCAAAAGTAATCAAATTATTATTGCGATTCCTTCCCAATAAATGTATTTAATGCGGTATTCACGCGAGGGAGAAACCCCCGGACGGAGGGAGCTGCGTGACGTCAGCCGGCGAGGCGCGCCTCCTCGCCCCGACGCGGAGCTGGTGACGTCACCGCACCGTCTCGGAAAGGCGTGACGTCATCATCACCTGACGCGCACTCCGCATGGCGAAAGTGGCAGAGTTCACCCTCGTGTGTATATATCCCATAAATAATTACAAAATTACAATAAAAATAATCAATTGTAAGTACTTTGGTTAATTGTAATGAGAAACGTACAAGTCTGGCTCTGACTTACGACGATGAAGCGAAGTGTAGTCTCCTACGTCACTCATCGGAGGCCGGCGCGGGATGCGGATTGGGTCCGAGTGCTGAGTCATAATTTCTGCTCTGACTCGCGTTCAATCAGCGAGGACACAAAACCCAGCCGAAAGATGACGCGGCACCCGTGCCCAATAAGCGTCCCGCGTCGGCCTGCGATACGTGACGTAGCGAACAACGGCCTTGTTATACAAAAGGCGATTCCGTTTGGGTAACGCGCACAATTCTTGTTGGCTCATGTGGGACAAACTGTATTGTTTGTAGACGTTATGGTCTCCATCTTCTTTACCCAACTTTTCTTCAAGGATTCCCTAACCTTCGAACGGAGAACAGCTGGAGCAAAGGCGTGGCCATATCCTCCTTCTCCTCTTCTTACTTCCACGAAATACTTTACTAGGGAAATATGTCCGACTCCACAAAAATCCAATGGCCCTGGCCGGGACAGGTTTTGAGTAGTTCGAACTGCTGGACGCGCCGCAGGGTCGGGGTTTTCCATTCGAATTGGGAGGAGTTGCTGGCGCCATGTATCTCCGGGGGCTTCACCGACGCCGCTCGAGACAGCCGTCTTGGATGTCTTGGCAAACCCGACTTCTATCTTGCATCCACGCATCTGCATATTACAGGTACTGTGACGCTAGCGTGGTGGTCTTCCCGAATGAACGGATACGAGGTTTCTGCGATTCAAGCGAAGTCATCCACGAAACTAGCGCGTGTTTTACAAAACGTATTTTGCAAAAATGTAGCAACAGCTATTGGGCTTCAGCGATATATTTTCATCGGATTTTAATTTTAGCTTGTCTTAACGAAATAACAAGCTGGCGCCATCTATCGAATAGGCCCTGGCGAGCGACAGTGTGAAAATAGTCTTTATTTATTTATTTATTAATTTAATTATTTATTGCGTTACCCTCAGGGTCAGAGTCAACGCTCAGAACCAGACGAACGCTTTCGGCGGTCCTCAGAACTTGATTTAAAGCTGTTCACTCTTTGTCAGACCAAATCAATGAACTATACCTATCCAAAATGGCCGGCTATTCTATTTTCACACTTACTTCCATCCCGCAGCTAAAGGACGACCCGCCCAAAATTAGGTAATGTACGCAGACCGGAAGTGATGTAGGGCTAGCCGATAGATGGCGTTGGTGTGTCATCTCGTCCAGAGACGGCTCTAATCTCGTCGTAAGCAGTCGCAGGCGGTCGTAACGCACTCGGTCACAGTCAGACGCAAACATATGAACCATCCTTTGGAACAGACAATATATCCTTTTCAAAAGTCCGCGTCATCGCCTCTCCGCCATTCTTTGATCGCCTACTCTAAGCATGTATTGAAAACGAGTGCTGCGTCAGCATTCGGCGAGTACTCGGAGCCAATCACGTGCTGTGCATCCAAGAAATGGCGATCATCAATGTTGCTCGGTGGAGTTTTGAAAAGGGTCTATTGAGTTATATCGCCATTAAAAAGACAAACTCAAGTACCTCTTTAATAAATCCTTAAAAAAAACGCGTTGAAGGTGTATCACTATAGCCTCATCTATACTGACAAAGCCTGGCAGATCGCCACGAGAAGCGGCCGCCGAAATGGAAAAGGTGGAACGACAGACGACGAATGAGAGAAGAGCCACGTGACTGGCGCCCCGCTGCGGCGTCTCGCAGCGAACCCAAAACCCACAAGAAGTGTGTTTCGGGTCCTCGCCGCTGCAAAAGCTGAGCGCTGACGTCCAGGTTCCTCAAGAAATAGCTCTTTGATGCTCTGTACTACCAGATCCTCGCGCTCCAAATCTGCTACCGGGCAATCTATGGCTCCGTCGTCGAACTGCCTGACTTTGTGAGTATAGAAGAGGCTATGGTATCACTCGTTAAAAATTTCTGGACTGTTTGTAATAAAGAACACTAATTAATTAGGCTTTGGACTATTTATTTGGTTTTCCACTAATTTTTCCCTCGAGATTGGACGGTCGCACAAACTCTAACCGATGAGCGTCGCTCGGAGAAAGCCTTTTCTCGGAGACAGACAGAAGCGAAGGATTACCTCCTTTTCTTGGAGACAAATGATCCGTTCAAACGGGCTCGTTTTGGAAGAGGGAGATGTGCTCAATAAAGTCAGAGAGCTTCGAAGGTTTCAAAACGTAAAAATAGAAGGTAAAAAGACGCCCTGCAACCAAAAGCCACTTGCGGCTCCGGAGGCCTCGCCGGAAAGTTGTAGTGACGTCACAATTGCGGCCGGATATGACGTCTTCAACAGCTGTCCGAAGTTCTCGAGCCTCCGTCAAACGGCTGAAGTTTGGTGTTATATAACTGGGCCGTAGATTTTCCAGTTTTTATTTATAAAAAGAAAAATTAGGGGATGATTTTCGGTTGTTTAGTTTTCAAATATTGGTGTATTTCGGTGATGTTTTGGGAGAACGCTAACAGTCGTGATTACCGGTGAAAAAACATAATCAAGAACTAAACGCTCAAATAAAATAGGGGAGAGTGTCGAGAAACACAACCCTCAAAAGTTTTGTTTTGTCCGAATTTTTCGCTTTGTTTTATCTAGTTTTGTATTTTTGACACCATCGGATATCGAGCGGTGTTTTCGGTTTTAATCAATTCTGTATTTTTTCTTTGCACCTAGGAATGTTTATACGTGTTTTTCGGTTAAAACCGAAAAGTACACGGTCTAGTTATATCTCTGCTGTAGACATTCCGGTTTTAACAAATAGAAACACCGACACACATTCACCGATGTTTGTAAAAAATACAAGATTAGTTAAAACTGAAAAACACCGATCACTGGAAACTCTATCTTTTTAGGCGTCAATTTAACAAAACGATTGTAGTAACGAATAACTTCCGATCCCGCTTTCAGTATTTCAGAACACTGGGAAACTCGTCGCAACTTAAACTTTCAACGAACCCGTCATACGTCAAGCGGGGCGGGCGACGGCTTCGATACAAATGTGGGAGAAAAAAACATCCGATCTCTGACAACCCTTATGTTCGTGACGTTAAAGAGCGGAAGTTGTGACGTCACGACCTGCACAGTTCGTGACGTCAGGCGTGTAGTCGTTCGCCTTTCCTGCACCGCAATGGAAGCGACTGAACTCGACGGAATTCCTCCCCAGGAGGCGCGATAACGCGTAACACAAAAAAAAAAAAGAAAGAAAAAGGTCGAAATGGATGCGCGTAGGAAGGGGAGAGTTTGACGGCAGATTGTCCCCAGCGTCTACTCTCATCCTCAGGTTTAATTTCTCTCGGTTCAGCGTCACTTGTCCGTGCACGCGCATGCCTTTGCTTACGACCGAGTAATTGTGATCTCTTACGACGAGCGAACATTAGAGCGCCTGTAATACAGGGAGAATCCAACTGTTTGATTGGGATCACGTGGTATACGAGCCGCATTTTGTAATACGAAACGGCGATGATCGGTGCCGAAAGGGTTTTGATCGTCTGCGAACGTCTCCACCTTTGTTTTGAACGTGAAACGTTCTTTGGCTAGTTGTTCCGGATTTCGTGAAGCCGGATTAAGTTTTCCAGCTAGATTTAGCGGTAAAATTGACGTCACGACTTCGTGTCACGTGATCTCTACAGAAATTCAGTTTCCCCACTAAATATAGCAAAAATTGACGTGACGCGACCTGATTTCAAGTTATCTTTGCACAAAATCAGTTTCCCCGCTAGATTTAGCGGGAAAATTAACGTCACGTGACCTCAACGGCAATTACATTTTCCAGCTAAATTTAGTGGAGAAACTGATGTCACATGACTTCATGTCACGTGGCTAGTCGCTCCGGATTTCGTGAAGCCGGATTACGTTTCCCCGCTAGGTTTAGCGGGAAAATTGACGTCACGTGACCTCAACACCAATTCAGTTCCCCCGCTAAATTTAGCGAGAAAAATGACGTCACGTGACCTTAACATCACTTCAGCTTCCCCACTAAATTTAGCGGGGAAAATGACGTCACATAGCTTCGTGTCACGTAACCTACATACACGAATTCAGTTTCCCCTCTAGATTTAGCGGGAAAATAGACGTCACGTGACCTACAGATGAACTCTGTTTCCTCGCTAAATTTAGCGGGGAAATTGACGTCACGTCACCTATACACCAAGTCCGCTTCCTCGCACAATTTAGTGAGAAATTTACATTAAATGAAACCGATTGCATATCGGTGCAGCCACGATGTGCGGCTATCGCTAAACGCTTGTGATGATAGAACGTTTCACGCATGCCTAGCAATTTGGCATACATTTTTTATTACGTTTCAATACCAGCTAGCCCCAAACTATGGTGCCAGGAGCACGTCTCCGACTGGTGTGTTTCGCGTCCTATCCTGCCCATACATCAAAAGGGGTTCCCAAGGGGCAACAAATGACGTCACAGAAGCCGGAGTGCCATGCTGTAGCCTTTCGCGATCCTGGTGGTTGGCCGTAGAAATGCTGGCGAAAAGCACGAGCGAACGCGAGTGTCGCTGTCACTTCCATGCTGCTGTAGCTTCCGTGGACTGTCGAAGTGAAGAGCGACCTGCAGCAGAACAGGCATCTGCCACACTCACCACAGCTGCTGAGACACCGCCAGGGTCGCGACCGGCGACAGCATGACACTTCTATGACGTCACCAGGCGGAAATCGAGGAATCACTTTTTTGGACGCGGTAAACAGACCGGTCGCAGACGCGCTCCAGGCACCATACCCAAACTTCAACGGTAATCAACCACCTTTCCGCCTGCTTTCCTCCTCCCCACCTGAAAACGCCGTGCATATGCGCACTCGCGACCAATCTCCGCAGGAGGTGTCCGCCATTAAATTGCAAACGCTTCCCGCGATTTGAGTTGGACCCTCTCTTCAATCTATAGCCTCTCTAGCGAACATACCGGCACGCTACCTGACAGCTTCCTGACAGATGGCGCTAGTGTGCCAGTGTGATTGAGTCTGTTCTGTCGTCGCACGCGGTCACGTGCCGGTGATGTGCAGTCGATTATACTCAAACGCAAATGTGTGAACCCGGCATCCTTTGCTGTCCAAACCGTTCCTTTGGCCGGAAGGTGGAGTCAAGGAGGCCACCAATGAAAACCAACTGAGGTCATTCCCCTTTCTAGAGCACAAGAGTTACCATGGGTTTTAATAATATTCCATTAACATAAACGCGTTTTATTTCGGAAAAAGAAATGTACTTGCGTAAACCTGGCCCACAAAAGCAAGAAATGCTATACTTCGGGAAAGCCAGCGGCACGGAGAGAGTAACTAAATATCAGTGCGTCATATTTTAACCGGATGACGCGGAAACCTCCTCCACCTACGGGGGCGACCCACGGTGCCAAATGTGCGCAAAATGTGAGGTTTCTGGTCCTGGGCTTACTACTAGTCAGAGCCGCTAAAAGCTTCTTTTTGGTCGAAATACAAAATATAAGTGGCGCGAACCATTTATATGGTTCGCGCCACGAACACTGAACAAAAACCAAAGTAGTTTTTGTTCAGTGTTTTAGATCAGAAAAGAAACAAATGCAGTATATAAAGTCCGGAAACCAGAAATGACCTGTCGACATTCCCGCCACCAAGCGGTAAGAAAGGCGGCGCATACTAGAAAGGGGTAGTGGGATCAGGCACCGACTAGCGGCGAGCATAGAAAGGTCCCGGATGTACGCGGCGGCGCTGCGGTCGTTTACGGACTCGAGGATCCGACCGGTTCCGAGCGTTCCGAAGGCCTTCGGCGCAGGTTTGGCTTGCTGTTTGGACATTTGGCGGCATGGCAGCGCGAAGTGGCTCCCTTTCTGAACTGATCTTTACCCCGTGTTTGCTGTTGTTTGTGGCCAATGAAGTGTCATGCCGAATTAGTGTTTAATCGCGCAGCAAATGCAATGCGAGCCGCCCTGGCTGCTCGCTTCATACAGCCTATCCAAAATATCCGTTAGTGGCGCTCTCTTGAGCCGTCGACACGGAGTGCGGCAGCCGTGAGCGCTCACTGAGCTCACTACCCCTCCTCTAGTTCACGGCCACTCAAGCGGCCAAAGACGTCACGAAGGAGGTTATTTTTTGCGTGTTTTTGTAATTTTAATTTGCCTATAACTTTTAAAATAAAGCGATATCCGAGAAAAGAAAAGACTCATTAAGTTACTACGTTCAGTACGCTCAGGCTCGGTGCAAATTAGAAACTAGTCAAAAAAGTCCTTGCAGGGCCCCTTTAAGTCCAGACCACCGTGGTCCAGACGCAGCCGATGCTTCAAGTGCGAGCATGTGGTCTTGAACAGTGCTTGCCCTGCACGAGCGCGCGTGCTTGGCAAGGACGCTGAAAGCCCGCAGCTCGCTCTTGTAGCTTCCGCTACGCTCACTTAAGGCCTGTTCACACATGCAGCGGAGCGCTACAAGCATAGCGCTGACATCGCGCTACGCGCGTGCTGACGGAAGCGTTCATTAGCTTTGTAGCGCACCGTCAAAGCTGTTGCTCATGGCAGACGATAAGTAGCTGACGACACATAAGCTGCGCTACATCAGCGATTCGCTGCATGTGAGAACCGGCCTTTAAAGAGTATCTGTCCGGTCCGTGGGAACGGGCAGATACAAAAGAAAAATATATATTTATTTTGACGTAGAACTACGTCTTTATCCTCACTCGGAAAGGAGTGCAAAGTTGGGAGATCGATGTCACGAAAACTTGGTCACGGAAGTGACGTCACACACATATCACCGGAGCGCCGACTGATTGCATCTCCACGCTCTCTGACGGCACGCCGTGCCTGCTGCCGGGAACCGCGCAGTGCGCACGCGCATCCTTTTAATGCGACAGCATACTTTAGCTACCCCTCACCCCCCCCCCCCCCTCCTCCGGATTTCTTGGACTTCCTGGCCTCCTAACGCGAGTAGACCATTTCAGCTCACATTCTCACACTCCTTCACATTCGCACCCTCTTCGAAGGACCTGACGACCTTGACGTCGTCCTAGAGGTCGTCTTAGATGTCCTCCTAGAGGTCGTCCTAGAGGTCGTCCTTGACGCTGTCCTCGCCATCGTCCTTGAGGTTGTTCATCAGCTCGTCCTGAAGATTGGCCCAGACGTCGTCTTTGACGTCGTCCTCTAGGACGTCATTCTCGACGTCGTCCTCTAGGACGTCATCCTTCAGGTCGTCAACTTTGACGTCGTCGTAGAGGTCGTCAACTTTGACGTCGTCGTAGAGGTCGTCAACTTTGACGTCGTCGTAGAGGTCGTCCTTAAAATCGCCCTAGAGGTCGTCCTTAAGATTGTCCTAGAGGTAGTTTTAGACGTCGTCTTTGATATCGTCGTCTAGGACGTCGTCCTTGAGGTTGTCCTAGACGAATGCTATTGCAATTCAGAGATGCCGAGCAATAGTGGTTTCTGCAGCAATTTCTCATCTGCTGGCTTGCTCGTTTGCTCGCTTCAACGCGACGCTCTCCTGTCTGATTGAGACGGCGATAGACGCCGCTCCGGGAGCCCTGATTCCACAATCTTCGCTCGTCGCTCTGTACAGCGGCCGAGCGGCCGAGCTCGCATCCTCTGCGGCACGGGCAGTTCATGCGACACTCAAGCGCGACTCGGAGAAGTGTAACACCCCCCCCCCCCCCTCTTCTAATTTATTGGGCCACCCACACGTAGGTCTACTGAAATTTGTGCGGCATAGTACACCTATGAACTGACTATTTCTTTTCTTTTTTTTTTTCAATCTGTTCTCATTGGAGATTTATCAATTAAATTGTGCGTCCTGTTCTCGTCCTTCCAAAATTATACTCTGGTGACGGCACAATACATTCAAAACGCTGTAAAGTTCCAACATTTATATAAAAAAAAAAATATATATATATATATATATATACATTCGTTCGTCTAGGTCCTCCTCCAAAACATCTTGGTTTCCATATTAATCTGCAGATCAAAAGCAGTATAGGCTCACAAAGTGCAGCCTCCTCTTGAAAATAATTTACTCTGCGTTGAGAAATACGCTGAAAAAAAAAGTTGTTTCTTTTTCTTGGATGTAAGGCATGTTTTTATACTTACCTTTTTGTGTCCGACAGTGTCCTTTTTGCTATTATGGTCTTAATGAGTGTTCAGCAACTACGTTTAAAATGTGACACTCGATAGTGCATTTCGATAGTTTTTGCAAATACTTAGGCCGAGACATCAGAAATAGTTACCACTAAACACCGATGCAGTGAAAGAAAATAGAAAGCACCGATTATATGTCACCACGCGCCACTAGTCGAGACAATGTTAATTCGTTCACATTTTACACCAACATTCATAATTCACCGACAATACCTCCCCGACGCTTCCCCGCCGAGCTTCGGGAGGCGATGTGAAACCAGTAAACGTTTTGTTGAAAGTCGAAAGCCGGTGTTGTCTGTTTGCCTTCCATGTCCCTCCTTCGTTATCGTGAATTAGAAACCAACACGCTCAACCATCTACACAATACAAAGTAAGCCTGCGAAAAAACAATATGATGTTTTCTTTAAACTATTAATAGAATTGCTGAAGAGTTTGAGGAGCTTGTTGACGTGATTACTAAGAATATATATATATATATATGGAAGCTTGCATTGTTGTTTTTTGTATTTGCCTGCAAGGATCCGTCACTAGACGTTGACTATGGATCCTGTTCAAGTATGTATTTCCATTCGTATTGTATTTTCCAAGAATGAAGAATGTGAATGAAGGTGAATGTGTATACCTTTCATGTCATTTATATTATTAGCCTTAATAATAGTTGGCTTGCCTAAGATATGCCACCAGACAGGAACAGTAGAAATCATTGTGTTTTCAAAATTACGATCTATAATTAGATTACCTTAAAAAAAAAAAAAAACGGTAGTCTTACGAACGCTTCACTTGGGAAGGAATTACCCTTATGCTTCAAGAAGCTTTTCTTACACACACAAAGAAAAACAAAAAAACTAAGAAGCAGAAAGAAAAAAAAAAAGAGTCGGCATTTTTGTGTCGACTTGTTGTGTCGCAATCCCGTCGTGTTGCAAGACACTTGTTGTGCGACTCATTTTTGCAGTGCCGGTTCTTTCGTATACAAACGTGAAGAAGCTACGTCCGTTTCATCTTACGATGGACTGCAGAGGACGATATACGGGCCATCGAAGCCAATCCAATGCCACATAAATGTCACGTAGTCTTCGGAAGCGACGCAGCAATGCTCAGGGCGCTTGATCACGTGACATGTTCCAGCGCTGGATTGGCTGGGACCGCTCGTAGCATCCGCTGCGCTGCATCGTAAGGTTAAACGAAGTGTAGGTCCTCGCGAAAAGCTGTCTCTCGACGCGGAAAAATAAAGTTATATCGGCGGAGCGGCGAGCGAAGTCGGATCGAGCCAATCGAGCACTCAGTCAGGCGCTTGTCCACGTGACGGAAAGGATTCCCGTGACGTCATCTATCAGCCAAGTGACGTCACAGGGCCGCCCGTCGTCTGCCATCTCCCAGCTCTGGTGGTAAACAGCGCGGTCCGCGCTCGGAGTCACCGCCGGACGTTACTAAACCCTTCCTTCATTGTTGTACCTCGATGAACGGAGTACGCTAATTTTCTTTTCCTGAAATGCGCCCGCGAAGTCATTGCACGGAATATACACCGCTCGAGCGACCCTGTTGAGAATTGGAAGTAGCGGTAGCAGACGATTCTCCGTGTAGCAGACGGCTCCGTCGGACAGAGAGGCGCAGCTGGGCGCCGCCATCTATAAAGAGAATAACAAACTCACTCCACCCGCCATGATATTTTTCTTCTTTAATTTATTTCAGTCTAGCGGCGGCGTCCCTTTTTTTCCAGTCTGGGACGCCGTCATTGGACGGACAGGGTCACATGGTTCAGTCGCCGTCCTTTCGACCGCACTTCTGCAAAATGAGAGAGGAGAAATGGAAGGTTGGGGAAAATATTGAAACGAGAGAAGGAGGAGATTAGAAAAAAAAAACCAAAAAGAGAAAAGGGGCGAGAGAGAGAACTACCCTCCATCGCGAAACTTTTTGGTGGCGGTGGCCGACGTTCGGTCGCGCAGCGGTGGCGGCTGGAAAACGGGGACGCGTGCTCTGATTGGTCCATGCCCTCGCTGTGACGTCACCAGGAGTCCTTCCTGTCGCCATGACGACGTGACGTCATGCTCAAGGTTTTTGCGCTTGTTCTGCAGTTTTTTGCCGTTTCTTTGGCTGGCGACGGAATTTTTGCGCTTGCTCCAACATCGTCGGCGGCGTTGGCGTATCGGTCGGACGCTAGAATTCAGTCGAGACAGTGGAGGATCCAGAGACTTCGAGAAGGATGCCGTTTGTTTTCCACGTGTTGCCCTTTTGGCGAGGGGAGAAAGACACGGAGCAACTGCGGCTTTCCTATTTCTTTTTATTTTTACATCGGAAACGCGGGTTCGAAAACTCTTGGCAGGAAGTCGACGCACCTAGTACGTTTACGCGGAAAAGAATGACTAACCTCTCGTCAGTTCCGTTACACTGCATGCTGCGCCATGACAGGGATAAAATGTTCTGAAGAACGTGCAAACAAATACTAAATTAAAGCTTTTTCGACATACCCCTATCAAACTGAAGCTTAGTTGACATTCCCCAACAAATTAAAGCGTATTTGACGTGCCCCTGCCGAATTGAAGCTTATTTGAGAGGCCCCTATCATATTGAAATTATTTGACAAATCCCCATCAAATTAAAGCTTATATGGCATGCCCCTATCAATTAAAGCTTATTTCACATGCCTCCCTCAAATTCAAGCTTTTTGACATGCTCTACAAATTAAAGTCTGACCTGTTCATATCAAATTGAAGCCTATTTGACATGCCCCCAATAAATTAAAGCTTATTTGACATGTCCCTTTCAAATTAAAACTTATTTGACATGCCCCTATCAAATTTGACATGTCTCTATTTTATCTAGTGGCAATTATCAACTGCTTAATAACACTGCTAGCACCCTTCACCTTTTTTAGTTTCCATGAACAAAGTGTAACATTTTTGTCTTTTTTTTATATGTACCTTTTGTTGATCCTACTCCCCTTTACAATGCCGATGGCCCTGAGTGTATATAAATAAATAAATTTCGTCTTTAGAGGTAATGGAGCGACTGGCTTCTGAAAAAAAAAAGGACAGGAAACATTACATCTTTCAAATTTCTCTGTCAGATTTTGGGAAAAGGACGGGAATCATTACAAGTTCCCATGTCAGATTTTGCAAGTAAACATAATAGAAAATCATTGTTCTTAGCTTCGTGTATTCTAAGTGTACAAGTCAGGTTATAATTTTATTTTGAAATATTATTTTTATTACGTTCACCCGCTGTGAGCGTCCATACAAATGTGGTCAAGGAAAGTGAAACAAACATTTATTTTTTATACATTTACTTCACGACGTGCAAAAATGTCTGAAGCAAGGCGCATGAAAGAAGGTTAAGAAAGAAAAATGATTAAAATTTGAAGGAATTGGTTATGTCAAGGTTGGAAAATTACCACCAATCATCTCACGTGTTTTTGTTCTTTGTTTTCTTTTTGGGCTATTCAACCAGATGCTGAATACTAAAAGATCCGGGTTAAAAACACCTAAATACAATTGCATGGTTCGTAAAGTCTTGTTTTCCATAAAAAGTCTGCACTAAATATGGGGTACATAAATACGGAAGAATGCTACGGAGCTGAAAACTTTGTCTTACTAGGTTAAGGGTGTTAGGCGAAGATACCGAAACAACATGAGGCACTTGCTGTGTACTTCCCCGGAAAATGCAAAAGAAAAATGAACAAGACCAACTGTCGCAAAACCAAAACCTCTTGATTGATGAGCAAATGTAACAAAATGTCAAAATTAAGAAAATGTTAATTGCATTTCATATTTTCTGAAGATGTGACACATTGGTGGGTCAATATCTTTAATGCGTAATGTTATTGGACTCTGTTGAGACATCAATATTTTTAATTTGTAATGTTATTGGAATCTGTTGGGACATAACAATATAGACTATTATATAACATGCAGAAGGCTCACATATTTTTGCAGCATGTTGATGACCCTAGATCTTCAGAATCCAGATAACCTCAAGAGTTTTTCAAATGTTCTGAACATGTAACACGTCTGTGTTAAATATTTCTAACTCATAATCTATGTGTAACCTTTTCAGGAACGGGGGTTACATAGACTAATATGTAGGAGATTCATAAACTTGCAACATGTGGGTGATCATAAATATTCAACATGTCGCCAATATTTTTTTGTTTTCATATGTTCTGAAGATGTGACATGTTGGTGGTTAAATATTGATAATTCTTAATACAAGTGTGGTGTCTTCAGCAACAGATGTTACACAGGCTACTCTATAAAATGTAAGAGGCTCATAATCTTGCAGCATGTTCAAGATTCCACGTCTCCAACATGATGCCAAAATGTAGTTAATCCTAATTGTTTTTCAAATTTTCTGAAGATTTGACACCTTGGTGGATTAATATTTTTAATTTGTAATGCGATTGTAACCGCTTAAGACATAACGATTACATAGGCGCCTATACTAAAACATGCAGGAGACGAATAATTTTGCAGCATGTTGATAAACTTAATTTTCGCGGGCTCAAATTTTCGCGAATCGGGCCAAAGCTGAAAATTTGAAATTATTCGCGGTTTCTAATTTTCGCGAATCGAGTGTAGCTTTTGTAGCGTTCACATATTGCCCGAATTGTTCGCGGGACGTATTTTTCGCGAATTGTAGGCGATGCGCGAAATTCGCGAAAATTAGGTCCTCGCGAAAATTTAGTCGTTTACAGTAGATCTTAAACATGATGTCAAAATCTAGATACTAATTTCAAGTTATTTTTAAATGTCCTGAAGGGGTGTAAGTAGGTGATTAATGTAGTGTAACCTCTTCAGATTGTATGCTTCACATATCTTTATCATTAATAAATGGCTCATTTTGTTAATCGTCATTGGTCTTCAAATGTTTTCAAGATGTGATACGTTGGTGGCTAAATATTCCTAATTTGTAATATAAGCGTGAACTCTTTGGGAATGGAGATTACATTGGATTTTCTCTTATATGTAAAAGACTCACAATCTTGCAGCATGTTCATGATTCCACACCTCTTACCAGGCACGTAGCCAGGATTTTGTTTCGGGGGGGGGGGGGGGGGGGGGGCCCGCCCATGACAAAATGCTGTATGAGGGGGAGGGGAGAGAGGAGGTCCCAGCAAAATGGAAGATTTCGGGGGGGGGGGGGGGGCCGGGCCCCATGGGCCTCCCCCCTGGATACGTGTCTGCCTCTTACATAATGGCAAAATCTTGGCAATCTTAATTGCTATTCAAATAATCTGAAGATGTGACAGGCTGGTGGTTGGTATTTCTAATTCATAATCTAAATGAAACATCTTCAGGGATGGAGGCTACATGGGATACTCTATAAATGTGGAAGACTCATAATCTTGCAGCATGTTCAAGAATATATTTTTCCAAAATAATGCCAGAATGCAGTTAATCTTAAGTGCTCCTCAAATGTTCTAAATAACGTATGACACATTGGAGATTAAATATTTTTAATTCACAATCTAAGTGTAACCTTTCTTAAGAATGGAAGTTACATAGGCTACTATGTAATATTATGAGGCTTAAAATCTTACAGCATGTTCAAGATTACACATCTCTAACATAACGCCAGACTGCAGTTATTCTTAACTGTTTTTTGACATGTTCTGAAGAAGTTGACTGTTGATTATATATTTATAATTCGTAATCTAAGCGCAACCTCTTGAGGAATGTAGATAACTTTGGCTACCATATGACACGTAGGAGGCTCATAATCTTGAGGGGTGTTAAAGAGCTAAATTTTCAAAACGCTGTCAAAACTGATCTCAATTGCATTTCAGATGCTGTGACGATCTCACCAAGTTATAAAGACTTTGACGCGCAGTTGCAAAGCAAAGTGCAGGCTATTTCTCCTACCTATAGAACTATACGACGGTCATATAAATCATGTCGTGCGGTCTTCAAAGGATACAGTTAGCTTTTGTTATAATTATAGGCTAAATGTAAATTCAAGTTCTCCATAAAAAAAAGCACACGATTTCTTAGCATTTTCTACGTTGCCACGTGAGTCGATCATCATTTTAAGGTCAGCGTACGTCATTGTGAAAAGTCCGCTTACATCGTCTCCCGTACCAATAACCTCGCTAGTGGAACCGCATTCTATCATCTTTCGCGAACATACCATGTATATAGACCCTTTTGAAACGTTTGCGCCATCTAGTAGTTGCCGCACGAATTATCCGAATACGCCACTGTTTGGGCGCGTTCTCCGAGCATATATTGGACACGGGGGCTGCGTCAGCGTTCGCCGAGGACACGGATCCAATCACACACACTTCGTGTCCAATGGATGGATGCTAACGGCTGTACCCTTTATAACGGGCGATAGCTTGCGCCACCTAGCCTAGGAATTAAGAACCCAAAGTACGATTTCTTTCCTACGACAATTTTCTTGCCGTCTGCACGTAACTATCACCAGGCGGTGTGCGATATCACCAGAATAACCTATGGGGGATCGGGCGAAAAAAAAAAGAATCACACCTTTCGTTCAATGGCGTAGCCAAGAAGATATATATATATATATATATATATATATATATATATATATATATTTCATGTATGCCATCTCTTGACGAAGCCGAGCCTCTCTGCGAAACTGTCGTTATACATACAATAAACGCCTAGCATAGCAACTCCGCAAGTACGGATCTCTGACTTATTATATATATATATATATATATATATATATATATATATATATATATATATATATATATATGTGTGTGTGTGTGTGTGTGTGTGTGTGTGTGTATTTTTTTTTCTTTTTGTTTGGGGGGGGGGGGGCATTGAGGTGGCTGGGATTGTCCATCTGCAGAGAAGCGGAAAGGGGGGGGGGGCTGAAAAGCTGCCCCCTTGGCTACGCCACTGCCCCCGCCTCTTCCCCCCGGCGAGGGAGTCGCCACTTTTGATCCCAACGCCCAAGAAATGGCCATCCCCAATGTTGCTTAATGGTGTTTTTTTTCTTTTTTTAGAGCGCAGCTCTTAGGCGCCCTTTTCCGGCTTGAGCGGCGTCGCCGTCGGCGTAACCGCGTGGTGCATTATGGGTAAATTTTCCCGCTAAATATAGCGGAAAAATTTCCCCGCTAAATTTAGCAGAACAATTTCCCCGCTAAATCTAGCGGGAAAATTTCCCCGCTAAATTTAGCGGGAAAATTTCCCCGCTAAATCTAGCGGAAAAATTTCCACGCTAAAATTAGCGGGGAAAATTTCCCGCTAAATTTAGCGCAGTATGCGTGATTTAAATTCCCCGCTAAATCTAGCGGAGAAAATTTTCCCGCTAGATTTAGCGGAAAACGTTTCCCCAAATGGGAGGCGAGCAGGAGAGGAGGAGGGGCATAGCCTCCTCTCCGTACCTTCCCCTCCTCCTCCTCAAGAGCTGCGCTCTAATTCGGCGTTACAGGGAGTTGTAAACGGCTTTCATTTTTTTTAAAGGTTTTTTTATTTATTTACCGAGGCGTTAACTAATCACTTTTTGCTAATATTATTACGCCGGACCGATTAATTGATCTCTAAAAAAACTCCATTTTTAATCCGTGGTGTTTCTCTTTCCTTTTTTTTTCTTTTTTTACTGCGGAGGATGCACCTCCTAATCATTGCACTAATGAGAGTTTGAAAGCGACACTGATAAAGTGTGTTTTAAAGTTTTTATGACGGGAGTAAGGCTAATTAAATTCAATATACATGGTACCAATAAATGGTACAGACACACACAACAAAAAAGAATAAACTCCAATATAAATTTAGTTTTGTGTTTTTGAATTGGTACTTTTTCTCAAACTCTTGCGAAGTAAAATTTTGTAGGGAGAGAGCTCCTGTATTCACCTGCGTAAGAAAGTTGATAAGATAGAACTTTTTTGATGTCCGGTCAAATAAAATCCCCACCCTCTAACACATATTATTTATTTAAAAAATTACAAAGAAATATAAACAGTGGCCTCTATGATCATAATGTAGAAACAGCGCAAAACACACGGACGGAGCAGAAGAAAAATTCAAACAGGACAAAAGCTGTTTGCGTGTTTCTTCTGCTCCGTCCATTTTGTTTTCGTTGTTTTTACATTATGATTAACGGATACTAGCTATAGTCCGTTGCAACTCAAGAAGGTAGGGCGAGGAAAAGGAAGGGCGGGGGGGGAGGAAGCAGACGGAACGCTAAAGAGAGGAGAGGTTTCCCCCTCCAGCGTTCCGTCTGCTTCCTCCTCCCCGTCCTTCCTTTCCCTCGCCCTACCTTCTTGAGTTGCAACGGACTATAGCTCAACTCTCGACGTTACTTCACTTGACTCTAGTTCGGTGATTTCATCTCAAATTGTGCAGCCAAAAAGGGTTGAAATTTTTAATTTTGACGAAAAGAATGTATGTTGTAGGGAATTTTCTACCTAGAAGAAAGGTGTTTTTTGTAAGTTTTTTGTTCTTCAGTTATGGAGCGCAGAAGCGACCGCGGTGGAAATTATGAGCGTTTCTGCCGACCGTCGAAGGTTGCATGATTTGCTTAGTCTCCTCTCATAGTTTTTGCCTCTACGTCACTTTATGAAGAGGCCTTAATGCGTTTAGATATTTCTAGCCATTTTACATTTCCTTAAAGAAGTCGTCAAACTCCCCTCTCATGATGTTTTATAAACGTTGACAGTCTGTTATAAGTTATATTTATAATTGTTATGGCCATGGAAAGTGGAAAACAAGCTATTTATAAATACTATATTAATATTATTCAGTTGTTGATATTGCCTCCTTTTATATCATCCCTTAAAAATGTTTAAAATTGAGAAACTTTTAGGCCTAAGATTAATTTTTTTTTTATTTTAGTAGATATTGTTTTCAGAATTATACGTTATCACTGTTATGTAGTGGTTGTATAACTTTTATTTAAGCCCCAATATCGTAAAACCTTTTTCGACTCTGGGATTAAAAACTATATATATATATATATATATATATATATTGATATGTTACTTGGGCGATATATTCATGTCCTTGTGGTGAACTCAATGTGAGTCCACCACAACGAAACCAAAGCGTTGTAAGGGAAAAAAATAAGAAAAAAAACTGTTTTACGTAGCCAAAATTAAAAAAAAAGAAACAATAACTTGAGATGACATTTAGGTGGAAGACGTATTGCACACAGCTGTCCGTCTACCGCGCAGGCACTGCGACGAAGTTTGGCCAATACAACAATACAACCAATACAACTTTTTTTTTTGTGCGTTTCAACGTTTTTGTTACTACCGTCCCTTTCAAACTCGCGGTTACAGCCCCCCCCCCCCCCCCCCCTTCCCCTCTTAATCAAGCTAACGCGCACACAATAACCACAATAATAATTAAAAAAAAAAATATTCGCCCCAATTGACCGTTTGATTTACATTGGTGCCACATTGCAAGCCACGACAACCAAGCTGCGGCGCCGCACAGATCCGCAGCCGCCGTGCTGCCGGTCCAAGGTCCAAGAAGATGGGAGCGCAAAAGGAGAAGAATACAACACCTTGTTTCCTCGAGTCTGGTGTCAGTCAGGTGCACTTACGGTTGAACGAAGCAACGCGTGTAATCACGTGGCACGCTCCGAGTTACGAATTGGCGCTGGTATCTTCCGGCAAAATACAGAACCCAAATGTTGAGTTGTTTTTCCACGTAAAACAGTTGTTTCTTCACTTACACCGCCTCGTTCTCGTTCCTGTCGCCTCATAGTGAGTCCACCTCCAGGGCGTGAACATATAACAGGAAGGAGATAGAGATAGGAAAGAACGCTACTTACAACTATAGTTGTGATCGGCGTTCTCTCCTATCTCTGTCTCCTTTCTGTGTTGTCTTTGCGCTACATTGTAAATATGCAAAACCAACTAACCCAACAGCTCATTTTAAAACGTGAACATATCACCCGAGAGATATATCTATGTATTCTAAAAATCACAAACGCCCATGATCAATAAGTTTTGCCTGTTTTCTAGCTACATATACACATGCGACATGTCACAATATTGGGGCTTAAATAGAAGCCATACGAACAAATTATTACATTTATAAACTACGATTCTCAGAAGGAAACTATATTTTTTTCAAAAGGACACAATTAAATGTTATTAGAAAATTAATATCAAACTTGCAACTTTATAATTTTTACAAATTTTAAGTGATGATATCAAAGGAAATAACACACACTACTGAATTAATTTTATATATTTATAAAGAGCTCCTTTTGAACTTTTCACGGACATAAAAATTATAAATATAACCTGAGCAGGTCGCGGATAGTAACCTGCTATCCGCCACCTGCTGTCAATATTTATGAAGCATCGGCCTAGGTCGTGAGATTGGCGATTTCTCGAAAGAAATCGTAAAACGCCTAGAAAAATGTAATTACATTAAGACCTCTTTAAAGTGTCCACAGAGTTATAAACAACAACAAAAAAAAATAACGTAGAGCTAAAACGACGGAAGAAGAGCGAGTCAAACATGCGACCCTTGACCGTCATTTCCACCGCGGCGGCTTCTGTGCCACGTAATTGGAGAACAAAATTTTCTCCAAAGCCGTGGTTTTTCAGCGAAGCTGTTTATGGCTAGGGTTCCGCGGATTTTTCGTGTGAGTGACCAAAACCTCTACGCTCGCACCGCAGCACGCGCCGTACGCGCAGGCCTTCCGCGTATAAAAGATTCGAAGTAAACAACCAAAATAAATCGCCGACGAACGCGCGTGCAAGATGCCATTTTTAGGCTTTTGCTTTAGAACAGTAACTGCTGCAGACGCCAGCACGTGCGGCGCGTGGAACACCATTCCCTACATTCTCCATGATGCTTGGGTCATTCAGTAGATTAGTTATCAATAGGCACCATTTTCAGGATCAGTAGACTCTCAGGTAGATAATAAAGGTTTCTTGAAGATTTGCCGCTGTGCGACCCGCGTCGGCCATGTCTACGCTCGCACCGCCCTCTCTTTGTCATCGTTCCAAGCCGCTTGCGTGCCTAGCTCCCTTTCCTTCCGCTCTCCTGGGGTGGCGGTCCCGTCGCGCGTGTCTAGTTTCCTCCGGTTCCTCGGGGCGGGTCTGCGTCGTGTGCTAAGAAACAGCTTCGCTGGTCATCCACCTTCACAGGGTGGAAAAGCTCACGATTTTTGCCTTTCTTCTAGATTAAGAAGAAAAAAAAAAGAAAATTCCTACGACGTAATATTTTTATCAAAATTAAAAATTAGATTTTGTTTCCTGCATGATTTGAGACGAAATTACCCAGCTACGTTTAAACTCAGGGCAACGCCACCGTGCAAAACATTTGATGAAAAAAGACTCCATAGTTGCTGAAAAAAGGGGTAAAAAAGTAATAATCATGTCCTAAATAAAAACAGCTTTTGGGCACAAAAAAAGACGGACTCCGCCCAGTTTTCGCTTGCACGGGACAAGGGAAGCGCGCCTACTAGCACATTTAATGTCACAAACCTCAATACGTTAAAGACAAGGTAAATGGTAAAAAAAAAAGAAAAAGTCTTCTTGGCCTAGACGAGGTTTGGTGACTTTTTTTTTTTTTTTTTTTTTGAAGGTATGACACCGAGTAAAAGATGCAAACAGAGGTAATATGAAGATATACACGGGATTTATAAAATATAATAGGAACGGCACAATACATTATGTGGAGTAGAAATACGAACCCTAGTCTTAGGTGTGACGTTCAAAGCACGTAAAAAAGTGAAAATGTTGAAACAAAACAGCGTTTGCGCAGTACAGATTTTATGGTTCAGTGATTCGCGTTTGAGTGCAATAGACTACTGTGATAATCCACACCAGGCACATCACCCGAGCAAGGTCAGGGACGAAATTCCATATTGAGGACGTAGACCGCACTGACTGGCCCAGTCATGCATCGTCTTTCTCATCTTTTTATTTACCACCGCGGTGGCGCCCTCGTGTGTACAGCACCAGATATCACATCCCTTCCACCCCAAATAATTGAAAGTTAGTTGAAACTAAGAAATATAAACAAGATTAGTGAAAACAAAGCATCACTTAAAGGGGCCGTGCAATCATATTTAAGCGTCTACCTATTTTGCGGTTTCCACATCTCTTGGGGTTCGGGAGAGCCAGCGGGCACGGAGAGAGTAACTAAATATCATTGCGTCATATTTTAACCGGGCGACGCGGAAAGCTCCTCCGCCTACGGGGGTGACCCGCGGTGCGTAAGCGCGCGATATGTGACGTCTTTGGTCCTGGGCTTACTACTGGTCAGAGCCGCTAAAAGCATCTTTTTGGTCGAATGACAAAATATAAGTGGCGCGAACCGTTTCAATTATTTATAAAAGTAGTTTTTGTTCAGTATTTTAGATCAGAAAAGAAACAAATGCAGTTTATAAAGTACGGAAACAAGAAATGACCCGTCGACATACCCGCCACCAAGTGGTGGAAAAAGCGGCGCATACTAGAAAAATGTAGCGGGATCAGGCACCGACTAGCGGCGAGCGTAGAAAGGTCTCGGATGTACGCGGCGGCGCTGCGGTCGTATACAGGCTCGAGGATCCGACCGGTTCCCAGCGTTCCGAAGGCCTTCGGCGAGAAAATTTGGCTTGTGGTTTGGCTGTTTGGCGGTATGGCAGCGCGAGGTGGCTCCCGTTCTGAACTAATCTTTACTCCGCGATTGCTGTCGTTTGTGGCCAATGAAGTGTCATGCCGAACCAGTGTTTAATCGCGCAGCAAATGCAATACGAGGCGCCCTGGCTGCCCGCTTCCTACAGCCTATCCAGAACATGCTTTAGTGGCGCCCTCTCGAGCCGTCGACACGGAGTGCGGCAGCCGTGAGCGCTCGCCTAGCTCACTACCTCAGACTACCTCTCCTCTAGTTCACGGCCGCTCGTGCGACCAAGGACGTCATGAAGGAGGTAATTTTTTGCTTGTTTCTTTGTAATTTTAATTAGCCTATCTCTTTTAAAATAAAGTGAAATTTGAGAAAAGAAAAGTTTCATTAAGTTACTACGTTCAGTGCGCTCATGTTCGGTGCAAATTAAAAACCAGTAAAAATGTCCTTGTTAAGTGATTATGGAGAGTAGCGCTGCACAGGCCGCCCACCCTGGTGCCCCGACGGGGACGCGTGGTGATAATCGTTTAACCAGGGGACGCTGTGCTTAAAAATTTCGGGGGGAGGGGGGGGGGGCGGGGCCCGGCCCCTCTCCCCCCCCCCCCGAAATCTTCCATTTTGCTGGGGCCTTCCTCTCCCCCCTCCCCCTCATACAGCATTTTGTCTTGGACGGGCCCCCCTCCCCCCCCCCCCCCCCCCCCCCGCAACAAAATCTTGGCTACTTGACAGCTGGAATGTCAGGGTCCGTGACAATGTCTGCAGCTGTTCCAGCTTGTCTACTGTGGTCAACTTGCGGCAAAGGGTTCGCCTGCCGAAAGTGATCATAGTGGCGCGTCCACTGTCGCCCGTCAGCGAGCTAGAGGTCCGATGAAAATGTTCCCTGGGCTGTGACCACAGCCGGCATCCATGCAGGGCCATGGACAAAAGTTCCTGGCGAATATCTGATCTCCTGGCTGTCCTTGAATCCGAGTTTTCGTTCCTTAGTCACATCTGATCTTCTGCTTGAGCTGCTTCTGCTGCACCGTGGTCCTCAGGTCAGGTCGAGGCAGGTCCATCGCAGTCTTAATTTTTTTTGTCCCAGCAGTAACTCGGAGGGCTGCAATCCGTGACCTCATGTGGTGTCGATCTGTGAGTGATCAACAAGCGCACAATTTGTGTACGAAGGTCCCCCGGTCCAGCCTTCTGCAACTTCCCTTTTACAGTCTGAATTGCACGCTCTGCAGCTCCATTAGACGCTGGGTGGTACGGTGGCACCAGTATTCGTCTCACTTCATTCTTCTTCAGAAATGTGGCATACATGTCGCTCGCAAACGCTGGCCCATTGTCTGACACCACAATGTCCGGCAAACCCTGGTTTGCAAACATGGCTCACAGACACGTGATGGTGGCCTCCGCAGACGGCGTTGAAACCGGAAACACCTCAATTCACTTGGAGAATGCATCCACTGCAATAAAAAAAAAATAAGGGTTTCAGTAAGGCCCAGCGTAGTCGACATGAAGTCTCGACCAGGGTCTGTCTGGGAACGGCCATGGCATGACGGGTATTGGCCGTGACGCTCGCTGCTGCTCCTGACAGGTGGGACATTCTTGCACAGCAGCAACAATATCACTGTCTATCGTAGGCCACCACACGTAGCTTCGTGCTACAGCCTTCATCTTGGATATCCCTAGATGGCTGTCGTGAAGTACAAGGCACACAGTTGCCTTGTACACTCATTTTTGTGAACCGCGTTTCATACGGTTTCTCCTCGAGTCCCAAATCCGACCGGCGGCCAGTCCACAAGGCCTCTCACTCGTGAAACCAGTGGGTCCCGGGCGGTGGCCTCAGCGACAGCTGTTGACGACAGCACACGTGGGTACAACCCCGTCAGCATGAAGACTTCAGCAGAGCAGTCCACGGGAAAATCTGCTGTTGGGAGTGGCAGGCTACTCAGTCCGTCCGCATGTGCGATATGGCTACCCGGCCGGTAGCTCGTTTATAGCGGTACCCAGACAGCAGCACGGCCCATCGCAGCACCCTTGGAGAGCAGGACTCTTGCACAGGCTTGTCCGTCGCGAGTAGGCCACGTAGCGGCTTGTGATCTGTGATGGCTTCAAATGGTTGACCCCACAGGTATTGCCTGAATTTCATTACTCCAAACACAAGGCCCTACACTTCTTTGTCCAGCTGGTTGTAGTATTTTTTTTTCCGCAGCCGCAAGACTTCGAGATGCAAAAGCAAAGGTACGCTCCTCCCCCGACGCTTCTCGCTGGCCAAGACGGCTTCGAGTCCATACGGTGAGGCATCCGTGTGCTCAGACTTCAGCGGATGCCAGCAGGGTTTTACTTCTCCGGAATGCTTGCTCTTTCTCAGATGTCCAACACCATGCGGGCTCCTGCCACCAGCAGGCGGTTCAGGGGATGCAACGCATCCGACAGGTTTGGCATAAACCTTCTACAAAACTTGATCAAGCCCAAGTAGCTTTGCAGTTACTTCATATTCCGAGGCACTGGTGCCGCCAGCACGGCTTCTGTCTTGGTTGGATTTGGCTGAAGACCAGCCGAGCTGATGACGTTCCCCAGATACTCCACCTTGGCCGCCATGAACTCGCATTTGGACAGCTTCAGCCGCAGTCACGAGTATATCGTCACAATATACTGTGACATGATCAAGGTCGTGTAGGACGTTTTCCATCGCGCGTTGAAACAAAGCTGGGGCTGAGGACACCCCAAACGGAAGCCTGGTAAATTGATACAAGGCCTTCGGGGTGTTGATAGTAACAAACTTTTGCGAGTCTTCGTGCAACTTGACCTGCTGGTATGCATCTCGCAGATCGAGCTTCGTAAACTTGACTCCCTACGTTAGCCTTGCAAACAGCTCCTCGATACGAGGGAACGGGTATGACTGGAGCACCGTCACAGGATTGACTGTTATCTTGAAGTCGCCATGCACACAGGCGAACACGGCCATCCCGCTTCACTACGGGAACGATGGCCGCGGTCCACTCGGACGTCTTCACTGGTCGAATGACGCCCTCGCGCTCCATCCTCTGCAACTCCTCAGTAACTCTGTCTCGCAACGCGAACGGGACGACTCGGGGCTTGAAAAATCTTGGTTCAGTACCCTCCTGCACGGTAATTTGGGCGGCCACGCCATCAAAGGTACCCAGTCCTTTCGAAAATACTTCATGAAACTGGCTCACCGCTTCTTCCACGGACGTCACAGCGTTGACGACTTCTGGCTTGGCGGTTCCTAGCTTGAATTCCCTCATCTAGCTTCTTCCGAACAGCGTAGGACACGGGTTCTTTACGACGAACAAGGATAGAACGCACTCATTCTCGCCGGGCTTCACGGTTGCCGCAAGTTGACCACAGTAGACAAGCTGGAACAGCTGCAGACATCGTCACGGACCCTGACATTCCAGGCACAGTTCCTGACATGTCCAAGACGGCAAAGCATGTTCTGGCATCTGACAGGAGAGATCATGTGTCAGGACATGCTTTGCCGTTTGGACATGTGAGGAACGGTGCTTGGAATGTCAGGGTCCGTGACAATGTCTGCAGCTGCTCCAGCTTGTCTACTCTGGTCAACTTGCGGCAAAGGGTTCGCCTGCCGAAGGTGATCATAGTGGTGCGTCCACTGTCGCCCGTCAGCCAGCTGGAGGTCCGATGAAAATGTTCCCTGGGCTGCGACCACACACAGTCGCCAAATCTATCGGGAAGCCTTGAAACGCTTGCGAGCTGCGCATGCACGATACTTTCACCGGGAGCGAAATAATCCTTCCAGTGTTATCAGCGAGCATTCCTCATAGATAGCGCGTAGATTTTATCTCGCAAATACTGCTAAAAACCTTCGGCCTTGTCTAGTTATACGCAAATGGAAAGTGGCTCCAGGGCTACCTGATATAGATGGCGCCAGTGGGCCATGCAATGTGTCGTAAGTGGTTCCAATCGCGGTTGTGACGCAGTCGATCACACACAAATGTGTGCCGCAGCTCTGACGTCGTTGCGGTGGCGGGCATGGCGCATGCACGGAAGCTTCGAGTCACGCGAATCTGGTTTTCTGCGCATCCGCAACGAGGTCGAAGGCGATTGCGGCGGTCAGGTGGCGCAAGCCGCCGTCCAATTTAGAAGGTCCAGCCGTAGGTTTCCATCCTCCAGCTTTATCGTTCTTCACCGACAATAATATTTGCTTGGCGAATACGGCTTTGCTTACACACGCACCAAATTACAACCGCCATTTATTGCTGACTCCTTTTCTTTTGTCTTCCCAAGATGCCGGGCAACTGGAGCGGGCGTTGACGAGCCTCCACAAAGGCCGATGCGGGGGAGAAGGACAGAGTGGAATCTAAAGTGGCAATAAGCTGTCCTGCTAGAGTAACGATGAAGTTATTTAAACGAAATGAGAGGAAACAAAAACTGAAGGTCGGTTATGGGGGCGCTCATGCACAGCTGCTGCAAAGCGTCTCTATAGCTTCTGGCCTACCTGTCGGTCTCCGGGGATCCCATTATTCATCTCGACAAAAGCTAGCAAACGCGGTCGTAAACAACAAGCAGAACACACACACGCACAAAACTTGCTTTATAGAGTAGTTGTCGCCGTGTATTACAATGCAATAATGATAACTCCCTTTTAACGTACTGCTTTTTCTTTTTCTTTTTGCTGACGGGTTTGTAACGACGTTTAAGTTAATGCGGGGCAGATGTTTTTTTTTTCTTTCTTTCTTGGTTTACCAGGATTACGATTTTTACTTTACACAGGGAGGGAGTCGTCACGGAAGTCAAAACTTATATATTTAGCTGTCAACGGTCTTGTGTTTTGAACGAATATTAATAGATATATCGTTTTAGTACTGTGACTCAATGCGATCGCCTCGCACACTGTTGTCGTAACCACTGTCTAGCTCCCAATGGGTGGCTTGGGATTGCGTTGCCCTCCGAATATGAAACGTAAATTAGTCCGAGGTCATCGTTTTGAATTCGCACATTTGTGTTTTATAAGTAGGGTTCGGAGTTTTCGGTTTAAACCGATAAAAACCGATAAAAGTACGCCGAATCCATTTTCGGAAATTCGGTTTTAACCAAAAAAGGTCAGTTTTTAGGTTTGGAATTTTTTATTTAAACCGATAAAAGTACGTCGAATCCATTTTCCAAAATTCAGATTTTAACCGGAAAAGGTCACTTTGACCTTCCAGTCGTACCGCAGAGCCACGGCGAAAAAGTGGAACGACAGTGTCTATCGAAACGTGTCCCAATGTATGGGATACACGGATGCCATCACGACGTTTTGGTTTAATCTGCGCATCATCGATCGGAACGTGAAGTACGAAATGCCCCATGACTTCGCCATGTTCGAGCGTGTTTTCAAACTCGTTGTAAGGAAGACTGACTTAATTAATGCAAGCTCTGCATGTTGTGTTGTGCTTCAAAACGTCGCACCGTGTCTCTTTTGGCGGTCACAATTGGTTGATTGGCCGATTTCGGCTTAGGCAGCGCTTCATATCCTCAGCCTCTCAGTGTCCAGTGTTAGCGCTGAGAGGGCATTCTCGAAGCTCAGGGTCATATTAACAGGAAAGAAAGAGTGCGGACCAATGAGGAGAACCTGGGAAAGTACATGTGCGTGTACTATAAAAAGATCACGTAATCCTGATGCACAGAAGGTGAAGTTCCATGTTTTTTAGGCATAGGCTTCATATCTGACTTGTTTGTACTTCTGTGTTTTTTATTGTTTCTTTTACAGTTACACACATTTGCCAAATAAAGTGTCCATTTCTTTTTCAATGTACTTATCTGTGCCGTTATTCTTTGAATGATTACAAATATCAGAGCTGCAAGGGTCATCTGATTCGGCGTCCGTTGGTGTTTATTTAATATTCACCGAAGAAAGCCGATAAACTTGTGTGGGCATAAATATACAGCGAAAAAAAACGAAAATTGAATTTTAAAATAAACACCGAAAAAAGTACGCCGAATTTTGAAAAAATAGAAACCGAAAACGCGGAACCCTATTTATAAGTATATCCTTCCAGGGGTAAGATGGTGGTAATCGGACGGCGGCTTACTAAGCTAAAGGCACCGTACGTACTACAAACATTTCTGCTGCACGTTGGATACCTCCAGGATGGTCCAAATTAATCATTGGTCCAAATTAATTCTGCTTCGCCGAAGTGTGTCGAAACACTTCGTTGTTCTGGCGCGTTAACCATCCAAGTTTATATGCGTTTCACCAAAGTTAATACGGTCATGTTAGTGAATGTTCATAGCATCAAGATATCGGACAATTTATGCGATTAAAGGGGCGGTACAACGATTTGCGTACATTCCGTAAATAGCACTTAGAATGAATCCCTGACGCTAATAACCTATGAAACAAGCGTTACTTTTTTTCCTCGTGCAATGGTAGTCAAAAAAAAAAAATATTAAAGAAAATGAGCAGCGTTTTTTTTCCCTCAACTCGCAGCCAGAACGAGCAGCCGATTACCAACCATGGAGCCGATTACAAGCCGCCAACATTACACAGTTTTAGTGGACCGTACGCTAAAGCTTTGCGTACGCAAAATATTGCGGGTCGGGAGTGAGCATGCGCAGAATGCAATAGAAGGGCTAGCGTATTGCGTACACACGCAGCGCTGAAGATTTTGCGCTGCGGGCTAGCGGGCTTTGCGGGAAGCTCTCGACATATCTTGGGGTCCGCGAGAGCACTAGGCTTCAGGACCGCGGTTACCTCGACCGGCGCAGCATGGGCGACGTGGTGTTGGCGAAGTTCGGTGTTACGTGAAATTACGTGGTGTCAGGCACGTAGCCAGAATTTTGTTTCGGGGGGGCGCCCATGACAAAATGCGGTATGAGGGGGAGGGGGGTGAGGAGGTCCCAGAAAATGGAAGATTTCGGGGAGAGGGGGGCCGGGCCCCCCCCCCCCCCCCCCCCCCTGGCTACGTGCCTGCGTGGTGTTCATCTCGGCAAATCTTTCCGGGACCTAGTGCAGTCGAGTCAGATTACCGTGAAGCTGAAGGAGTGCATAGAGCAAATGTTCACCATGTGCGTGAACGTTGCGATCTGTAAAACGCCTTTTCGTGCAGTTCATCACCGATGGACGAACGGCTCCGAAAAATCGCCGTCGCCGTGCACTGGGCATCAGTAGATCATGGATTTTTTCCCGCGATTACATCGATAAAAGGTGCTGTTTCCACGCTACGATTAACGGGGGCTTCGTGATCGAATTTTGCTACGTACTCATCTCGTAGCCTCCGTACCCCGCAGAAAAGCGCATTTGACCAGGCAGCTCCGGCTTGGCTTGATTTGAAATAAAATGATTGGAAACGTTTTTATTTTTATTATTTCTTTTGAGGAGCATGGTGGTGCTATAAGCACGCGGAATTTGGCAGATTGTATCTAGATTATGCGAGATGTTCACTCGGTAACGTTTACGGAAGGCACAACTAAAATCGGGTTAAGCAGGTAGTTTTTGGTGTACGCTATACTACTGCGTACTGCGTACGTAAGAGCCAGCAACGCTATACTAAAACTGTCTATTCACCATAGCCACGCGCTGGGGTTGGCAAAGCACAGGACACGTGCTGAGTTTGTACCCCTTGCTCCCCTTCTCCAGAGATTATTATCGTTATTCTTGTCCAGCTCGCTTGCACCTTTGCATTAATTGCATTATCACCATAATCTTAAAATGCAAGTCGTTCACCCCTGTTGGTCAGCTGTTAAAACCCGTTTGCTCTACTGACGTCTAACTCCCGGTTAGCTCGGCTGGCTCTACTGGAAATGGAGTGGTCCCTGGTTCGATACGAGGACCAGGCGGATTTTTTTAAACGCGCACCAGTCACCTAACTGTATTTGGAGATTTGCGTTTGTCCTTTGCCCCTCTTATTGTTTCTTTTCTCCGTATAACTAATTCGCACAGACTGAATTCTCTACTGGAAAAAAAAAAAAAAAGTACAACTTTTCGCTATCTGGATTATGGAACTGGGAATCTAACTGGATTCTGTCTGGATTTCTGGTTTTTGGAAATTATTTCTTTGTCTGCAAACTGGATTTCAGGTTTCCAGAAACAATTCCAGTTAGATTTCCAATTCTATAATACATATTGCGAAAATGTATATTGTTTTTTTTTTTCGGTAGGGTTAGTGTACTTTTCACGGCTTTTGTTTAATAGATCTGTTGGAATTAAAATAGAACACCTTGTATAAGTTCCCATATTACATGAGATACCATATAATTGCTCATACAATATGAGAAATTATAAACGTTCTCGTATCATACGTCAGATCACATACTTCTGTCATTTCATGTGAAAATCTTGTATGTTCTCGTGTCCAATTCCTTTTATATAAATCTTTGCTAAACTCAGATTATTTAACTTGTGAGGTTCAGAGGCAATCGAAACAGCTGAAAGAATAGTAGTAATAAATGTTGCAAACTCCCTAACAGCGGAATGTGAATGGGAACCACCGCGATGACAGTAAGTCAAAATGCGAAGACTAACAAGGATAGCGCTGGCGCAATTTTGGCGAAAGCGCAGGCAACGAGCCACAAGGACAGACAGCACATGTTGGCTCGTTGCAGAACATTGCAGAACAATTACCTAAGGTGTGTCGAACAGTCTTTCTGGTGTTCAGACAAAGAAAGAGCGATACAAGCATTTTTGTTTCTTGTGTATTGCTGGTCTTTGAAGCAAAAACAATAAACTGATCATTAAAGAAAAACATCACTAGCTTTTCAAGCATCGTCGAAATCGTAAACCAGGTTTTTGTGGTGACACTGCCAATGCTGTTCTGATTTCGACAATATTAATACTCAATGAAGGTGCGGATGATCATTAGAAATTGTATTATCGAAATATCTCATGAGTGCTTTGTTAGTTGAAACATACATGGTTGAAGAATTCAAAAACCTAGGACAGACATTTAATTTTGCAGGTTTACGGGGGATGAGGATCTATGTCAGAACTTCGCAGGAAATACGTATTACTGAGCGTTGTAAGGATGAATGTGCACTGTTTGATACATGACTATATTAGTGATAATGAAAATAATAATTTTAGAATTTAAGGGTACGGTGAGAAATTATGCTTCAAAAGTTAATTCATTATGAGTGTCGCATCAGTTTATAAAATTCATATTCTCAGTGATTCGAGACAATTCATTCAAATACTATGAATACTCAGGCACAGAGCCAGGGGAGGGGGGGGGGGCATGGGGCCTGTTCCCCCTCCCCCCCCCCCCGATATCTTCCATTTTGCTGGGACCTCCTCTCCCCCCTCCCCCTCATACAGCATTTTGTCATAGGCGCCCCCCCCCCCCCCCCCGAGACAAAATCCTGGCAACGTGCCTGTGAAATCTATCTACAAGTATATGAAAAGTTCTCAGGTGGTCTGAGTTTGAGTAATGTTCGTTAGAAGTTTCTGTGTTATCGGGGGTAGACAATAACAAGAATCCATTGTTTCAAAAAGAGCATAAATATAATGGGAAGTTAAATGGTATGTATGAAGGGTACGTGAGGAAAGGTCCAGAATTAGAAAATTTAGGGATTGTGAGGATGTTGATATCACGTCTCAGCATACGTTTACCATTGTGACGTGCGTCAAAATTTATTTTATCACTGGCTCCCTGAATCCTGCAAGCTTCCACTAGCAAATATTTGCGAGCATGCGAGCATTTATCCCACCAAGAATTTATGAGCGTCATGTAGGAAAGCACAAACTACGAGGTGGTGTGAAATTCTAAAAGTTGTGGAGTTACAAAATTTACATAATTATATCGCAGGAAGTGTCGATCTTCGTGACGATTCCCATAATATTTATTTTGTAACCTCTCGGTGATAACCTAAAAACTGTATTTTTATTCGATATAATCTAAAACGATAGAATTCTATCATAATCTAGGAGGTCTTGATTTGGCTACGAGGTTGAGTTCGATAGAATAAGTAAACGACACTAAACAAAAATGGGCTAAGCGAAGATAAACATATACAAGTTGTACGAAGCGCTGCAAGTACGAAATGATTTTTTTAGCTCGGGCATATTTTTAGCGTTTGCATAAAGCTTGAGAGAACGATGACCTTCTAAAATATTAAATAGAATGAAGGGCCGCTTGACGAGGGTGGGAATAAGATGACAATGTGCATCAAATCAAATCGAGGGTTGACATAAATTTATGTTGCACGGGCTAGCCGCATGACAACTAAATGTTTCCACAGGAGAACACATTTTTTCTTTAGTGACACTATTAATGTGTCGATGATTGTCCTTGTACTTCTTCGTAACCTTGCGAGATTAATGCGTAAATTGAGCAAATTTCGGCTCATTGATTGATGCGTATGGCTTGGTTCATGTAACACACCGAAATATATTTTTAGATTAAAACGGCGTAATCCTGTGCGAGAATGGAAATGTAAACATCAGTTTTAAAACAACGATTCACATAGTCAGAAACAGTGGAAACGAATCCCTCAAAGTTCTACAAGGAAAATGGCTCCCTTTGCAATATTCTTTTTTTTTTCGTTCTATGTATGTAACTATCAAATATATATATATATATATATATATATATATATATATATATATATATATATATATATATATATATACAGGGTGTTTTTTTTAAGCTTAACAGATTTGTTTGAAAAAAGCTGTGGAAGTTACACTTATGCCGCTTGTGGAGGTGAGTTATACGGCCAGGGGGACATATTATAGTGGGCTAATCGTAATGATCAGTCGGCTAATTAATAAAAATTCGTTAATTAACTTTTTAATTAATGAAAATAGACATATGGTTCCAATTAGAAACTTGCTCAGCGTAATCGAAAACCCCTAAATCCGTCATTTTCAGAAAGACTTTGAGCGCGTGAGAAGCGTAGTAGTGCACCAAAGTTACCACTCGTGGAGCAGGTACAAGGCTGGGGCTAGATAAGAGACGGAAAAATCGCGCGGGCGCCTTATCGCAACCTCTAGCTTTGTACCTGCTCCACGAGCGGTAACTTCAGTTCACTACTACGCTTCTCACGCGCTCAAAGTCTTTTTGAAAATGTATGATTTAGGGGTTTTCGATGACGTTGAGCAAGTTTCTAATTGGAACCATATGTCTATTTTCATTAATTAAAAAGTTAATTAACAAATTTTAATTAATTAGCCGACTGATCATTACGATTAGCCCCCTAGAATTTGTCCCCCTGGCCATATAACTCACCTCCACAAGCGGCATAAGTGTAACTTTCACTGCTTTTTTTAAACAAATCTGTTAAGCTTAAAAAAAAAACCCTGTATATATATATATATATATATATATATATATATATATATATATATTATATAAGGTAATGAAGTCGCACTTCGAAACGTTTTAAAACTCCAACAACGTTTCGAAGTGCGACTGCGAAGTGCGACACATATCGACACATCGACACAGAACTGCGACACACACACACACACACATATATATATATATATATATATATATATATATATATATATATATATATATATATATATATATATATATATATATGTGTGTGTGTGTGTGTGTGTGTGTGTGTGTGTATTTTTAGCTGATGAAGATGATATCTGCATGATGGGCTGTAACCAAAAAAGCGATAGCCGCAATAAGGACCAAATGGAATAACATGTATTCATAGACTTGTACGAAAAAAAAAAAACGCTCTCTGGACAAAAGTCAAGAAAGAGAACAAATGTGGAAGTGCCCGTTTTGTCAATCAAAATGCAGCATTGGCCAATAAGTACGCCGAAGAACGAATGATTAACATTATAAGCGTGAACGTTATAAGCATGAGCATTATAAGCGTAAACATTATAAGTGTGAACATTATAGTCACTTTCGTCTTCCGTGTGGACGACATGTATGAGTAGGGGGCTCAGGGAAGCCTGAAGCAGCCTAACGAAAGAGCAGGCTCCAACTCGAGAATTGTGTGCAGTACCATCATGCAAGACAGGAGGCGTGGGAGAGGAGACTGCAAAATATATTCCCGGCTTAGGTCAGTTCACGGGCGAGGAAAACATTTCTCGGAACAGTTATCTTTCCTCCCCCTGCCTTCGCTGGCTCTGCCCACAACACTTGTAAGATTGTGTTAGTTGGGCATTGATGGGGGGCGTATGAGGAAAAACGCTTAGCCAGTACACATCGAATCGAAGTACAAGATGTTTCGAACTGTATGCACTCAATGCCGAATACAAAAACGAGCAAACTAAAATCCTCTTTCAAGAGTGAAACTGAAATGAGACGTATATTGTCACGTTCGCAATCTTCGTTGTCCTCAAATAGGCTTGGTCGTTGTAATACAGCAACGGAAACGTGAAGCAACGAACAAAGAAAACGAAGCGGCGTGCCCAGCTACACTTTGTCTAGAGACGGCTGAAGCTGCAGTGCAAATAATTCTTCTCAGAAACCTGGCAGAACTCGCACTGTTTTTTTTTTTTTTTTTTTGTCTATGCAGATTATTACGATGTTATAGGAGAATTAAATAAATGACGGGGACAGGACGTCCTCGTCATTTATCCAATTTTCTTAAACCATCGTAACTTTACCAGCACGCTCCATTTCCACGAGCACATTAATTGTTTTGCCATTTGCCAAGCTGCCCCTCTCCCCACGTAGGTTGCAGTGATTGTGTCTCCTCCCAAGTGTCCGGATACGAAATGTTCAGCATCGAAATTATTTCAAATATCTCTTCGCATTTTAAGTGGGAATTCCGAACATTTTAAAGGTATTCAAATACTTCCTCGTGTTTGAGAAAGTCGGCCTTGGTGTGTGATGACGATTGCGCTCCGACTCCGCGTCATTGTTAGGGGAGAGCTCGCCCAGCCTGTCAGACGCTGGGCGCTCCGCCACCGTCCTGCAACCGTCGAGGCCTTTATAGTCTGCGGGGTTTACCGCAAACCGCCGCGGCGGTACGTGCTCGCGTCTCTCGCGCGGCGGCGAGCCTAGCGAGCAGAGTCACTCTTTTCGCGTCCTCCTCTTCTGCTTTCGAGGGACGGAGTTGCGCGACGGTACGGGGGGTACCAACCGGTTTTTCGCGCTCCGAGAACTAGTTCTTTTTGCCGAGGCCTCCGAGGCCGCTTCGCCACTCTACCGTCACCGTTGTGCCGTCTCTCTCCACCTTCGAGTAGGAAAAGGAAACGCGGAAAGAGAAGCAGCATTGAGGGTGCGGTAGGGAGAGGACGCTCCAAGGAGTCCGTCGTCTGCTCTCGCCGCCGCCGAGTCAGGCCGAGTCGGCCGAGTCCTCGGAGCTGTCGGTCAGTAGAGGTTGGAGAACCTTTGGTCAGTCTCTCGCTTTGAGGGTCCAGCCAATCACGGCGCCGTAACCGGGGTGCCACACGCATGCCACACGGGACAATGGCGCATGCGCGAACGCCGCCATGTTGTTTCTGGGAGCGAGCAGAAGACATTGTCCTCGGGTAGAATTTTTGGTCCGTCTCAATTATTTCGAGTCCTACTTGCAAACAAAACGTGAACATAATCGTTACTACAGCCACAGGCGAAAAATTACTTCTCGAACTTTTTACTTCCCTGCAAAAGCACGGGCTGCATAATGTTTTCCTCCCTGCTTTGACTGCGCTGCGAAACTTCGGTATGAACGAATACCGATGGGCGGCAGCGACCTTGGAGCCTTGGCGTGCCGTGCTCTCCCCGTCCTGTGCCTCGTCCAGTTGTCGTATGACCATCCTCTCCTATGCGGTTCCGGCTTTGTCGCCACAAAAGTGACTCTCGTCGTCTGCTCTGCGGCGTTCCTCGTTGCCGTTTGCAAATCGGTGGCGCGAAAACTCCGATTGGTCCAAGTTGCTTGCGGTCACTGTCAAGGCGACCAACAGCTTTTCTTTCACTTTTTCTTTTTTTTACACATATCAGTACGCGATCACTTTCCCCTGCGCATACCTCAGTAACTACTGCGTCGTCTTGGCGGAAAACGAGTGCGATATTGAGTTTCAAGTTGGCTTTGCCCTAGTGAAACAGAGGTATATGAGTATGCGCAATAAACATACAAAAACATATCGCATGGAAAAATAATTTACCTATACAACCCGATTGTAAACTCACATATTTTTATAAGTTCTTGCATGTTTGTTGGACAAAGCATATAAAACATTTGGTCTTTTCAATAGGCTGTTTGCTCCTTTGAATCCTTTGCATTCTTTTTTTTTTCCTTAAATAACACAGAGATGGCATGTTATTTTCAAAACAGACTAAATCGAGATTTCTCAACTTGACGGGAATATGGTCAGACATATTGTGAACGTGAAGGAATCTGTCACTAATGTGTGTTACGCTGCAAGCTGCATTATGTTTTCGCTTTCGGTTGGGGTTGGTCGCGACTCACATCTGGAGCAGCTTGCGGATCTATTTTATTATTTTATTATACGGTTACCGAACTGCCAAGCATTTGTTCACTTTTTTATTTTTTTACTCTGTCTGTGGGAATTGTGACGCACACAAAGTTGCAACAGTATTTTACGGACATTTTAAATTAAACAAAGGTGCGAGCGGTCGCCAGAATGCTGACGGCAGCTCCAGAGACCCTATATTTAAGAGAGCGAGGAACTCAAACCGTGGAGAGCGTTCGCAATTTAATGGCGGACGCCTCCTGGGCGGATTGGTCGCTAGTGCGCATGCGTGGGGTTTTTGGCGCTGAGAGGAGGAAAGCGGGAGGAAAGACAAAGGCGCGCGCAGACGACCGACGCTTTCGTCTCCTCGCCGCTCGCATTGCGAAACACGACCCACGAACCACGTGATCCCGCATCGAGCAGATGAAAACACTCTGCAATCTAGGCATTTTAGAAGCAGCACAGGTGTAGCTTTATCTCCCAAAGCGCTTTTACAACGTGGCCAAGTGTGTAAGTGTGTTAAAAGAGAGCTCGCGCATTTTTATATTTAGTTTACGATAGTCGAGTTGACGGGATTTTCTGAAAGCTTGAGGTTTGCCCTTTCGGAAAAAAATGGTACTGTTACTTTTTTTTTTTTTTAAGTTGACCGCAGATTTAATGGCGTGAAGTTGCAGCAAGCGTGGCTGATGAGCAATCAAACAAATAAACAATACCTTTGCGCAAAAAAAAAAAGAAAAAAAAAAGAAAGTACTTATTATATACAAGTACGCGAGAAATAAATATATTGCACTGCATTCTAAATGTCAATCAGACGCATTCACGCCTGATTTGTGTTTTTCATCTTTCGCATTGACGGCACAAGTTGGCGCGAGTGTGCATGCAAGTGTCTTTAGGATTCGCCTAAATTACTAGTTTTTTTGTTGTTTTTTTTTGTCTTGAAAATGACGGTGCTTTACATTGCCGAATATCTCTCTGGATCTAAGAGCGTCGCTGTGTTATATGCATAGAGTTATTATAATGTACGCTAGAGGTTCAACTGGCGCTAGTGTCTACGCGACTTCCGTGACGCAAATTGAAGCAGACGGCAACAAGCCTTTTGCGGTGCTCCTGTGGATTCCTATGGGAAAACGCGCGTGCATGTTGTCTCTTCGCCGGAAAATAACTTTGGTTATTTGGGTCGTACCGAATAGTATGTACCTTGATCAACACTGTAAAAGTGTAATTACTTTAGTTAGCGCATTTTTCTTCATCAGTAAACGATGTTTAAAGGGGCGATGCAACGATTTTTGTACTTTGCCCAAATACCGTTTACAACGGATCCCTGTCGTTAATGACCTGTGAAACACACGTTCGTTTTACATCGCACGCAATTGAAATCGCAGAAAAAATTAAAGAAAATGAGCGGCGTTCATTCCCTCAACTCGCAGCCAAAACAAGTGGCCACGTGATCTGGACCCGATTATATGCCGCCAATGTTGATCATAGCCACGCGCTGGGGTCGGCAAAGCATAGGACACGCGCTGAGTTCCAGACATTGTTATGGTTCGGCTATTGTCGTCATTGCAGCGATTGGACACGGGCCACTACCCGAATGCTTCTCGAGCTATCGATTATCACGAGCCCAAATCGAGTGCCAACGCAATGCTCGGCTCCAATATATGAGCCACATTCAAATATCGTCACTGGGAGGTGCTGCGGCCACCGAGTTACGTCATCAAGTTTTGCGAAGGAGAGATTGAACGAAAACGCTCGCTTTTGACCTTGAAATTACACCGCAACAAAGGAGTCTCTTGGCCAGTGGCATTGCGTGCGAGTATCCTTGAGTCCCACTAGTGCCAGTAGGCTCGTTTGAAGTGAAGAACATTCCAATCGAATTTCGTTGCACTGCCCCTTTAACTTCGCTACATTTCAGTCCCAAACGTGTGTTCCGCAGCAGGTGTGTAAAAACAAGCGACGATTCGAAGAAAAATTACGATCGAAAAGAATATAGAGCGTGTTCAAGGCTCGCTAGCATTCCGGTGACGCTTATATATTGATAATATGCCATTCCTGTCACTATATGAAAATGACCCCGTCGTGCATGGACGGATAAAAACATTAAAAACGTAGAGAATAAAGGCCGTGGGCTATGAAAGGTGTCTTTTCGTATTGTTTTCTCTGCCGAGCAGCTTTTATCGGGCACTTGTTCTCAAAGATTTCGAGTGTGTGGGTGATATTTTGAACGTAGAACAAACATCTTCGCTCAGAGCAGAAAGAATAAAGCCGTACTTATTTAAAATCGGAATAGATTACGTGGCCTTCAATTTATTTTGATCGTACATGCACGGGTAGTTACTGATCCAGTGTTACTGCGTAGTTCTTACCGTCTCCCTTAATTTCCAGATGTTCTTCGTTCGTTTGGCACTTATATCCCTCATCCTGAAAAGTGCCGACGTCGCGTTCGCGCTAAGTGTCCGACAGTGCACATAAATACACGTACAAAGCCGTTTTTGCACCGTTTTTAATGCGATGAATTTGAAAGAAAAACACCGTAACTGACCAATTATTTCGTCGGCCTGACTGAGAAATGTTCCAAGCTATTTAGTACGTACGAATTATTTGGGATATTTGCTCTTATGATCGAGCGCAGGGAGAAAATGCACTCACTTTTTCCCATAGAAATGCATTGCCGGAAGTAAATTTTGGACTGGTTGCTGTCTGCTTCAATTTGCGTCAGCACACTAGCGCCACTTGAACCTCTAGCGTACATTATAATAACTCTATGGTTGTATGTTACAGTGATTGCCGTAATCGTCGCGTGGCGGAACAGCGACCATTTCCGAAGAGCCGAGTTTCAACGACGACCTCCACCTGGTGCGGAAACATCGCGTCCATCTTATTGCCCTCTCGTCTTTGCAGACTGACATGAACGTCAATTTTTTTAATCTTTTTATTTCTTAAACCTTTAGACACACACACACAAAAAGTTGTTTTTATGGTTTTGTTTTTACAAGTTTCTGAATACGGTTTGTTACGCTCCACCGTATGAAATTGCCTCAAATTCTCTATGCCACATCGCTTGCTAGTTTTTTTTTTTTTTTTCTTTTCTAGAGACGTTTTGTACTACTGACAGGTTCTCCCCCCCCCCCCCCCTCTTTTCTTTACGCGGTATTTTTGTTTAATTAATTAAATTCACCGAGCTACGAAACTCACCCCAAGAAACGTTCGCCAGAAATGTGGCAGACATTCAATACACCGCTTCAGCATGACTTGGCAAGTGGCAAAAGCTACGGCCCCAGCGGGCCAATCAGAGCGCCTGAGCTAGGCACGTGACTGTACCGTTGGCGTCCTATTCCGCCCATGCATTCGAAAGTGGCTCCGAAGTGGCAACACATGACGTCGCAAAAGAAAGAGTGTCACGCTGTCGAATGTCGCGATCCTGGTGGTTGGTATAGTACAAGTTCCAGCAAAAAGCACGAGGAAACGCGAGTGTCGCTGTCGTCGTAGCGTCCCAACTCGTGGCTGCCGAAGCTTCCGTGGACTTTCAAGCTGGATAACTACCTGTAGCGTACAGGCGACTGCCGCATCCTCCACCGCAGTTGTGACACCGCCAGGATCGCGACCGGCGAAAACATGACACTTCTATGATGTCATCGGACAAAGATCGAGGGAGCGCTTTTTTGGACGCGGTAAACACATCAGTCGGAGACGCGTTCCAGGCACCATACGCCCATGGTACAGTCGTCCCGTGGAGAACCGTCACGTGATTACCTCCGTTTCCCCGATTGGCTCACGGGGGTCATGGGCCCCTGGCCAAGATATCTGAAACAGAATGTATAATTTTCCAACGCTCGCCTCCCAGTCGAAATATGCCGAGTCACTGGTCTGTGGACGTATGTGTCGGGGTGTCGATATTTTGCAGAATAGAGCCACCCTTGCTCATTCTCGGACCGCATTTTACGGCCCAGAAGGGGCGCAGAAGGCGACGATTGGAATGGTCGATGGGAAGAGCAAGTTCGTCTGCTTCTTTTGCAGGAGTTGTGGTGGCGTCAGAACGCCGAGCTCTGACTAGTTCTGATTGAAGGATAGACCTCAAAGCAGGCTGCCTTGAAGTCTACCCGCTATCCTTCAATCAGAGCCAATTAGAGCTAGGCGTTCTGACGTCACCACCACTCCTGCAAAATTAAGCAGACGAACTTGCGCTCCGCATAGACCAACGCGCTGTTTGCAAACAAGCCCGCGTCCGCCCACACCAGGTGTGGGCATTGAGCGTGCGCAGAAACCCGATCTGCGTGGGGTGAAGCGCCCGCACATGCGTCGTAGAGAGCCTGTATTACAGAGAGCTTCCAAAGCGCTGTTTATCGTCTGCGAACGTCTCCGCCTTTCCGCCTGCTTTCCTCCTCGCCACGCGGCAACGCAGCGCATGCGCACTTGCGACCAATGTCCGCAGGAGGAGTCCGCCGTTAAATTGCAAATGCTCCCCATCATTTGAGATGGACCCTCTTCTACAATCTAGACCCTCTAATGCGCCGTGCCGGCCGACAGCGGCGCCACCACAGTGGCCTCCCGTCAGATGCCAAGTCTCATTTCGTAGTTGCGAAGTCGGTGACTGAAGTTACTTTCGTGCTTTTGTGTGATCTACTGGGTGTATCATGGAGCGGCCAGGCTCTTTAAATCAATGAAAAAACAGTGAGTGCGCAGGCGAGCTGGTGGATGTTGATCATGATGTAGAAAACCCGAGACTGTGGTAAAAGCAGGGAAACTTGGTCGAAGAAGAAAGACAGGGGAAAAGAACGTCTTTTCCCCTGTCTTTTCCCCTGTCTTTCTTCTTCGACCAAGTTTCCCTGCTTTTACCACAGTCTCGGGTTTTCTACATCATGCTCTTTAAATCGACCGCTAAATTCGGTTTCTTAACCTATCGCGTTCCGATTTTGTACAGCGTTAGCCACAGGTGGTCAAACCATAGGGCGCCCTATGGTTTGAAGACCGGTGGCTTCGCTACGTTTCCATAGGAGTTAAGCCTTTTTTTCTTTTTTTACTTTTTCCTCAGGTAAGCTCGCTCTTTGCGAATTTTATAGAAAAAATGCACCACATGTGGCCAACGGTGTACAAAATTGGAACGCGATAGGTTAAGAAACCGAATTTTGCGGTCGATTTAAAGAGCCTGGCCGCTCCTTGATACACCCAGTAAAGTGGAGTTAAAGGCGAACTAATAAACCCAAAAACTACAACGTTTCGCTTTCAAAAAAAAAGAAAAAGAATTGGAGAGCAGGAAGGGTGCTCGTTTATGAGTCTACAGGTGTAAGAGCGAAAAACGCACCCGCAGAAACACCAAAGCTAAAAGAAAGTGCCTATAATTGTGTCAACTCCGGTTTTTCTACCGTTTAAATACTCAAGATATTTGCATTATTATTATTATTATTATTATTATCTGGTTTGTCCGTGAAACCTACACCTCTTCATTGTGTTTCTGTTCCTGTCCTGCGTCTGGCAGGATGTTCGAGAGATGTCATCGCCCAGTCGTTGACGTGTCGTTGACGCTATCACGCGCTCGGTGGGAAGTAGTGGCCGAGCCAACGCAGCTGGCCTTATCAGGAGTGAGCTTCAAAACTCCGATCACGGACTTTGCCGCAGCCAGACGAGCAAACGTACGTTCCGCAAGGGCGAAAATATGTGAGATTCGAAACAACGGCTCGCCTAGTTCCTCTTGCTGCGCTGAGAATTGCGCGGGAAATACAAACTGGGCGCGCATCCTGTAAAGAAACTTTGTTCGATAATTTCACATTAACAATAAACATCATACTGTTAACGCAACGACAGAAATGAACATTAATTCTAAATGGTTACAGATGCCCAGGAGCATTTGAAGGACGCGCTTTTTAGCAGAAACAGTATGATGACAAATAACCATTCTTCAGGACTCAGGGAAGTGAAGCATAACTTCGTGCGCGTTTTAGTATTGTGTCCTCAATGATATCCGAGCTACGTTACCGTAGATGTCTAATTCGAAACATTTCTTAAAGTTAATTATTTGTTAAGTAAAAGAAAGCTCGTTCTCGTACGAAACTAGCGGGTCGAGATTCTGCCCTCGATGCGGTTCGATGAGCACACGCGCGCGCGCGGCAGAAAGCAGACGACGCAAGGACGGCAAGGCGACGGCGAACTCGAATGTTCTTAGGTTGGCGACCAGAGGGCGCCACTATGCCGGCAGAAAAAAGGCCGGAGGTGAGCAAAAAGAAAAAAATATATAAACGTTTTCTTTTTTCGCTTGCTAGCTCTCTTCTCGCCCATTTATCTTTTTTAACCGGTACTACTTTTTTTTTCCTCCTTTTTGTCTGCTTCTCCACCGATCGCGCTGCGGTGCTGCTACTGGGAAGTTGGGCCGACAGCCAACGGAGCGGCGGCTTTCCGTTGCCAAGCGGTCAAACTATCTCAAAATGGCGCTCAAATTCGAAATGGTAAATAGGCTTACACCTTGTTCCTTGGCGAAGCGGCTTGTTTTTTACCTTCTCTGCCTCTCCATTGCAACCTGAAAGAGCGGCAGTGATGTGAACTGCACGATAATGATAATCTCTGGCTTGTCGAATCATAATTCCGCTCGGATATAACCACTTTTGGCTACTCTGATTGGCCCTCAAAATCAGTGCTTCCAGTCACTTGATAAAAAAAACCGCGCCATCTTGGGAGACTTCGTCCCCATGCGGCATGTTTAGATACGTGACTCGGCAGCTTCTGCCATTGTGGCGTCGCCAGTGCGAGTTTTTGAAGCGATGTAGCTTTTTACAACGGAACTCTGCATGGACATTGCTTGCTCGTTTTTGGCGTTGGTTGCACCGTAGCAAGGCCAAGGGAGAGTGTCAGCAATGTAGCGCAGTCGTTGGTTTGACGTCATAGCGAGCGCGACCAATGGCGTGGCGCCACGCGGACTGGGGGGAAAGGGAAGGGGGGCAGGGGCGGATTTAGAGGGGGGGTCCGGATGTCCTGACCCCCCTCTTGATTTCTGCATGTGTAAAATTTAGGGCGTGAAAAGAGGGAGAGGGGGAGGGGGTTCCTAAACAAATGGTACGCTGACCAACACCTGACCCCCCTCAGGAAATTCCTGCATCCGCCCCTGGGGGGGGGGGGGGGGGGGGGGGGGGCTGCTGTAGCAGGGGGCAGGAGCTGCGTATTAGTGCTGTGGCACCTTATTGCATTTGACGGAATGTCTAAACCAAGCAATGTTTTTACACGTGTGAATATACGCTTTCCTCTGGGTACTTTTATACGCACGCGAAGGCCACCACGCAAACACACCAATCAATCAACCAATTAATAAATCACTTTTTATATACACAATAAAAAGGAAAGAACATGACGAGCGGGGCTGGCAGAAAGGTCACAAAACCCTTACGCTGGAGTGCCAGAGAGAACCAGTACATATGCTCCCCACCCACACGGTCCGACAGTAGTTGTGATGCAAAACTATCGAAAAATTGATTATTGATACTGCCGATAGTTTTCCCACAACACTCGCTAGTATCTTAAAACTATTGAAAATTTATTCTGTACTATCGACACTATTCTATTCGTAGTGCTTTCGATAGCACTATTTTCATAATGCCGTCGATAGTACGATTCATAGTAATATATCGATCGTACTATTCATAGTGATATATTGATCGTGCTATTCATAGTAATATATCGATCGTGCTATTCATAGTGCTATAGATAGTCGACCGTCGGCTCTGGAAATTGACTATCGATATTATCGATACTTAAAAAAAATTGAGCGTTAAGAAAATAAAAGCACAACGCAAAAAGAAGGCGATGACGGACGGGCTGGAGCGACACCACCTAGAACGGGGGTCTCCAAACCCCGGCCCTCGAATGGCCGCAGTCTTTCCAGTGACGCCCGGCCCGCGGCCCGCTGCTACCTACGCAAAAAATAAGCGCTCGTAAAAAAAAAAAAAAAAAAAAAAAGTCGGCACGGCGACACGCACCAAAAGCGCAAACGAATATATCAGAAAGTATGAGAGAAAACCTCAGTGTTGTGAGAATATTCGAATTTTCGAATTGTAGTTTCGAATAATACACCATCGATATTCGCTTCGAAATGAACTCTGATATTCGTATTTTTCAAAGTGTTGACGGCGACAGGTTAGCCCCATTGAGCGCGCTTCTTACCATGCACCGGTGCACTGCTGAGAAGCAACACCCGCAGAGCTCGCTTCCGTGGGTGTTGCTTCTCCGCAGTGCACCAGTGTTCAGTAAGAAGCGCGCTCAACGGGGCTAAAACGCCGCTATCAATACTTCGAAAAGTACAAATATAGACCCTTTCAGGAATTCAGTGCCATCTGGTGTCTGAACTATCAGTAACTTATGTCGTACTAATGGCGGAAATGAACGTATAGTCTAGTACTTCAACCGGCACTGCCATTTTCGCAAGTCATGGGCGGACGAGAATGCGTTCTTCACTGCACAGTTCGTTCTCGGTCTCAGTTTTGATGGGCACAAAATACATCCGGTTAGGACAAAGCGGCAACTCACATAAACACCTTCATAAATATTATATATATATATATATATCAAGGGGGTTTAGAGGTGATTGTGAGCCGCCAACAAATTAAACGGACCCGAGTTAAAGGTGGACGCTTACGCAGCTTTCGCACTCCATCCGTGCGTCGCACCGTTAAACCGTCTCGAATATAGGCCTCGCATCATCCGCTTATGAGCATCTTCAACTTCTTCCCAAATACGTAACCAGGAGGCCTCAATTGGTATGGCACATATGAAATTCCCTCGATGATGATAGCGATCGAAGGGACCAGTCTGAATTTCGGAAAGGGTCTATTGCAGTGGAAAATCCAATTTCAAAGCGCGATGGTGCACGCCCGCGTGGTCTGTGTAAAAAGATTTTGAAACTTTGTGAATGTTGCCTACACTGCAGGAAAATTTTCAAAATTAAAATGTGGCTATTATGCCAAATGTGTTAAGCAGAGATGCCTTTACAACCTAAGTTCATCACTCATGATTGTCTTTTTTTATTTTCTCAAATTCTAGATTTAATAAGGAGTATTTCCTTATAGCAAGACTTATAAATACCCTCGATTAGGTGTAGCTGGACATCTCTAAAAGTTTAATTTTATATCACACGCATCGTTTACTGCTTGCCTTTACCAGCAGGTAGGCAATGGACTTTGAGGTCGCAGTCCGTAAATATAGCTAGATTAAAATTAACTTAGTTTAGATATGGAAACTTGTAAAAGCTTGGGAACAACCTTCGAGTTGAGATCGGTTTTCGTTTAGGCATGGTGCAGTGGTGAAAAGCTCGGAGAAACAATTCGCAATTCGATTCTAAAATATTCGGCCAAAACGACTCTTCGCTTTGCATGCCTAGAAAGCTGCATCAAAATGCGGGTTCTCTCGGCATATCATTTATTGTACATTCTCATCACCAGAATTACTATTCGTAGTTCTCTGCTTCGTGCCTGCGTAACTATGAAAGAAAAAAAAAAGGCTCGAGGTACACCTACGCACTTCTTATGAGTTGTGAATGCGAAAGCATACAAAGCCGCTCGTCCGCTCCCTTATTTCGTCTGCTGCGTACTTTTCGTCGCCGGTCAGTGCGCGCGCTGTCCAGGGCGCGCTGACCTTGGACGCTCCGTGTTAACAAGCGCGCTGACTAGAGTTCCTGTACATGCTCCCTACGGGAGCCAGAGTTGCGCGTTCACGTGATGAGCCGGATCAAGTGCCGTGCAGGAAAGTAGACGTTGCGCCCGCCCCGCCGAACGTTCCCTGCTTTTGAGCGCGCCGCGTGCCTCGAACGCGCGGCGCTGCTATTCGCCGAATTCAGTCACGTGAGGAGCCGGATCAACATGTCATGCAGGAAAGACGGCGCTACGGGGATGAACGCGCAACTCTGGCTCCCGTAGGGAGCCTATACAGGAACTCTAGCGCTGACGGCGGACACGCAGCGCCATGGAGTGAGCGTTCGTTGAAACTTACGCGCAGCGGCCAATAGGAGCCTCGTCGACGCGCGCCAGCCAATGGGACCGACGCCGAAAATCCATCAGCTTTACCGCGCTCCTTTGGGATCGGGGAATTTCGGTGCCGTTGGCTAGCTTCTCGCGTGGTTTCGTTGCTGGGAGCTGTCTTCACTTGGAGAAAGGATTTAGGGTGCCGTTTGGCGCGGCTCGCTCCATGAGACAGTTATTGCCTTTCGCATTAAAATTTCTTTGCGCTCTCGTGTGTATCGTGCGTAGTGGTGTGGTCTGATCTACCATTTTCGTTAGTCACATTGGGATGGCAAGCAAACGATGCATGAAAGGAATTTGTAAATATTCTTGCCATATGCACATATATTTTCTTCAGCCACGAATGACTAACGCAGGTTGTCAGGGCATCCCTGCCTAACATATATTCATGCATAACCAGCTTAATTTTGAAAATTTTACTGAAATGTAGACATCATCCCCCACAAAGTATGTTTTTATTTTCTTCTTTTTTTTAATACACTAGGCGCACGCCGTGCACCATCCCGTTTTGAAAATGTGCTTTCCTCCTAAGCACGCGGTTGCAATATGTGTTATACCCAATTCACACGGCAGCGTAAAGGTACCTTTAGCTTAGGTCCCTTAGCTGAAGGTACCTGTTGTAAACAACTGTTCTGGATCACACGATAAATAAACGGAGCACTTTAAGTTGATGTCGATTGCATTCCTGCTAAACCGCGAGAGGATCACGTGATAGACAATTATTTCTCAAAATCAGTTTTTGACGCGCAGCTTTTGATTATTGTTTGTAGAATATCACATTTAAAACCTAAATATTATTTATGCTTGCTTTTGCGGCACTATTTCTTTTTCTCTATGTCTAAGAGCGCACCTAAATGAGTCTTGCTTTAAAACGTCCGACCCATCTGGCCACACCGGCCCTAAATCATCTGCGTTAACGAGTTTCCATTGCGAGGTGGGCGACCTTTTCTGTTTAGCAGCTCCATTTTTCCGCAAAGTTCTCACTGAAGTAGCTAAATAGTGCCCGGCAGAAACGAACCACGTCGGAATCTCACGGTTAGGCCAGTCACGCCATCGAAAGGGATGGACGACGATGAAGATAAAAGGTTCTGGGTGGGAGAGTCGGACGACTCGTCTACAACCTCGAAAAAGAGCTCGCAGTGGTCCATCGCGTTCGGGTTCGTAGCAGACATTGTTTTCCACGTGCCGCCGCTGCTACCTGCTAGCTGGAGTATTCGTTCCTCGTTAATGTATTATTTCATCACGTTTAAGTTCGCAATCATTTTATAATTTGCTACTTATAAATATTAAATTTGTTATAATGCATTAAACAAGACATATTTGTATATCTGTGATTTTTATTTTGAGTTCGTGGGTCCGAGGCTACTCCCTGTAGCTGTAAAGGGAGCTTGGCGAGCTAGCTCCCTTAGCGAAAGGGACCTTCATGCGCCATGTGATCACGATCTCCAGCTCCCTTTACTACAGGTACCTGTGCCAAAGGTACCTTTACGCTGCCGTGTGAATTGGGTATTACTTTCCGAAGTGTTGGGAAGTCTTAGGCTTGTTGAGTGCGCTTCTTACCAAGCACCGGTGCACTGCGGAGAAGCAAGACACGCGAAAGTGAGCTCTGCAGGTGTTGCTTCTCCGCAGTGCAGCGGTGCTCGGTAAGAAGCGAACTCAACGAGGTTAAGCTGCCGGGACCAACACTTCAAAAAATACGAATATCGCATTTCGCCTCGAAGCGAAAATAGCGTATTATTTGAAGCTACTATTAGAAAATTCGAATATTCGCAAAACCCTAGTGACGTATCACTATATATATATATATATATATATATATATATATATATATATATATATATATATATATATATATATATATATATATATATATATATATATATATATTTCCAGATCCCGAATTTGCTAAGTTTTCTAAACATTAGCTCGGTCAAATGTATATAACGGAATCTAATTTGTACATATAAAACTGAGCTTGCATGCGTCAAAATGAGTTGAGATTTTTTTAGCTTTTTGGTGTTATCGAGGGAATCAAGATATTTAAATAGGTCACACACCAGAACTTGACAAACTTTGCCAAGATATCAACAAAGCGAGATAGTTCGACATTTTATTCCAAATTATTCTAAAATACAAATATATGTGTGTTTTTTTTTTCAATTCATTAGGCATAGTAAAATCTATTTTTTAGAGTGTCACAGAAAAGATATAGTGCAGTACTAGTGTGAGAAGTGACAAAATAGGAAGCTATCCTGGACAGGTGCAAGAAACGTCAGTCTTCGCTCGTCCACTTCAGTGGTCATTAAGTTAAGAACAAAACTAATCTGCCAAACATTCTCTCACTTTCATTTCAAGAATGGTCCGAAACAAATATTTTTTAGTCAAAATTAAAAATTCGACCACCAAAAACCGTGCTTGAATTGAAATAAAAACACCTCTTTTTATTTTTATATTTCTGGTGGACATGTAGAGGACAATTGACACGCAACCTTGTTACGGTCTAACCACGGCGTGAAATTTTTAATATAAAAAATCGCAGTGGGATATTACGGGCGAGAAAGACCAAAACTAGGCGAGCAAAGAGCGCCAGTGATGTCGATTGCGCCGGCTAGGTCTGCGCATGACGTCATCGCTGGTGGATCCCCGACCCACCCCAAGTGGCCGAACAGAGAGTTTTAGCAGACCGTTCTGATACCTCCGATACCCCCGATAGCGCAAAGGCGGCGGCGGCGGAGTCTACTATCATTAACTAACTATATCGTAAAGCTATCAATATAGCACTATTGACAGCCAACTATCGTGTAGCTATCCATATAGTATTATCGATAATCGGCTATGCTGCAATAGTATTTTTGATGGGTGACAATGAACGACAAGTGTCCAACCAGGAATACTCGTGAAACGATCGGACAAAAACGCAAACGCATGTTAGGGACGTCCGCATAATTATCGAGGAACAATCTAAAACCCATTAAACTGTCGGAAAACGCTATAGACATCCTGTTGAAAAACTATATTGTCTATAATTAACTGTGAATAAACGTCAAAAACTATGGATAATATACTATCTACAATATCTATAGTGAACGTCGATACGTTTCTTGGTAGGTTTTCAAAATTGTCCAGAAGTTTGCGTGTTTTTTTTTTATTTTTTTTTAACAGAGTTTTATCAGGAAAATAAAAATATCTTTATCCAACCTCTTACAAGTTACAACTACGCATCTACAAAATCCGAGACTTCGAATGCAAAGATAGGTGTGGCGTTTCTTTTGGCGCTTTTTTTATAAGTGCCTTCCTGCAAACACACGATTTTGCTTGATTGATGGCATCTCAACCACTTTTCCGCCCAATCGTGCGTTTTTTTTTTTTCTTTAAGTTGGAAGTTTGCGTAAACCGTTCTGACTGAGCTCGAGCGCGTAACCTTGGCTATGGGACCATATACCTTGGTTGATGCTTAGGCGCCATTTTACCGCACTGAAAATATTGGCGTGTGTAAGTTTCTACAACCAGAACTTAGTCTCAACTAGCGACTTGTCTCTCAGCTGTAGATGAACAATTCAGCCAGTGCAGTACAACCGCTAGCCTGGGGTCTTTAACCTGCAACACGCAGTATGTGATACACGACCACACGCCGCTACGATGCTCATCCAGATCGAAACGGGCAGAAGTGGGGATTGAACCCAGGATCCCTGGGTTATCCTGGGTTCTGCAGCGCGAGCTTTCGCTTCACACAAGTCACTCACTGAGTGCGCCAGCGCATCGCGCGCTGGCCAACCCAGTGCAACAAAGGATGTCCTCACCCTGACACAGGCAGACATCTGTGCACCCTAGTCTTTTCAGTTCGCAAGTTATTTTTTTCGTCGAAATAATGCCAGATTGCAAACACTTTTTTTTTTTTCTTGCGGTTAACGTAATTTCTTTTTTTTTTTTTTTTTACTGCATGTGAAGAAAGGCCAAAATAGAAGCACCAGTATATACCATGTTGGTTTGGTATAAACTAGTGGTTCTCAACCATTAATGTTTCGGGGACCCTTTCTGGATCGGCGGAAGTGATAAGGGACCCCATGCACCGGGAGGGAGAAAGGATATTGGATAATTATACAATGACAAAAGTCAACTTTGAAGCAACTTAGAAGCTCTGAAATGGAAAAGAATACTTGGTGCACATAGTTTGGCTTATTTAGCTTTGTCGGACAGGCAGCATGAATAAAAAAAGGTTTATTGTTTTGCTTCATTTACGGTCAAAAAATTCGGGGACCGAAGGCCTTTGGGGACCCCAAAGGGTCCGCGGATCTCCATTTGAGAAACACTGGTATAAACGTTTTAACTGGTATACCCATTTAAAGGCCGGTTCTGACATGCAGCGAAGCGCTGATGTAGCGCTGCTCACTTGTCGTCAGCTACTTATCGTCTGTGATGAGCAACAGTTTTGACGGTGCGATGCAATGCTGGTGAACGCTCCCGTCAGCACGCGCTTAGCGCAAGGTCAGCGCTATGCTTGAAGTTGTAGCGCTCCGCTGCATGTGTGAACAGGCGTCCACAAGAAAACTTTCTGAGTTACATTCATTGACTCAAAATATTAAAGTACGCATTATGTGACGGGTACTATATTTTGCAGCTGCATCTTATATCAATAGTTAAATCATTTATTCACCACAGTTATTACAAATCTGCCAAAACAGATTCCACCGAAATGTGGCAATATATCACGGCACACAAACCTCATTTTGTCATCGGCTAATTAGTAATATCTAATTTTCGGTACCTGCGGCCATCGATAGGCAACAGCAGGATGAAAGGATATATCACTAATTGAACGCTCATTTTTACCTTTCTGTGGTCAAAACTATGCAAAATGGTATGGGACACTAAAAAAAAAAGAAAAAAAAAAGAGAAAAGAAATCTCAAGGGTCAAAAGGAGGTGTCGGGAACCCTGATGTACAATGTCTTCAGCGAGTGTGTTTCTAGCTCCGAGACATAAAAACTGAATGTCCCCCGCGGATAATATGAGCTGAAATACCCGATCGGACCTTTTTCTGCGCCTGCACAACACACTTCTCCCTCTGCGCAACATCTATTATCTCTTAATCTGTCAAAAAGAAGTATAGCCTCAATTTCGTATTTTATTCCCAGTTCGGACCACAGCTTCATCAAAAATCTAACAGGCACGCAAAAAAGAAAAACAAAATAGCATGAAGGATTGTTTTACTTTACATTGTCCGCGATTGCACTTTTTTTTTTAATTTCACAAATACCAGCGTCTTAAGGTGCGAAGCCTGATATCTAATGTTCAGAAATATATAAATCATGTGCACGGGAAAAGTAGCCTAACGCCGTCTCTGCATGCTTTATGTCTAATTGAGATTCGAGAATGCAACTTTATTTCTAGTTTTTTTTATATTTTATTTTTTGTCTACGGCTTCACGTTGTGTAACGCCGACTCTGCAGCCAGCACCACTAGAATAAGTAAGGCCTGTGCACTAGAATTTTGACGTCATCAGAGCGAGATTGAGTGAAGACACGGAGTGGATATACGACGAATGCTGCGTCCGTGCTCGGAGGCCTTCATTGTTATAGATCAGGGGTCCCCAAACGTTTTGGCTAAGGGAGGATTGGAGACCTGTTGCAGTCTGGAGGGGCGGAAATTAGATAAGACAATAATAAGCGAGGAAATACTAAATAAATCAACTTATATGAGCATTAACAAAATTTAAAATAGAGCAAACATTCAAGAAGAAATGTAAGGTGGACAAATACACATACTTTTTTTTAAGTGCAATATTTTACTATTTATGACATTACAAAATAATTGTCAACCCGAGAACTCGCCACACACAAATAAAAGCGCATAGGTGGCATATTCACACGGGTGACTAACGAAAATGGTAGTGAGGTCACAGTCCATAATGAGGTCACAGTCCATAAATACATATAAATTAAAATTAACTTAGCTTATAAGTGGAAAAGTGGAAGCTTCGGAACAACCTTCAATAGTTCAGCTGGGTCTTCTTGAAAGCCTGGTGCAGCAGTGAAAGACATACAGAAATTATTCGATATTCGATTCGAAACTACTCGGCCAAAATTACTATTCGATTCGAATTCGCTTCGAACTCATTATTCAGTATTAGAACACATACCTATGTATCACTATTATACCTTGCTTCTGATAAAAATAAGAATAAAAAATGTTATCTTTGAGAACATTTATGTCCTGATTTGCTGAGCTTTTCGAAACATTCGCTCATTCAAATGAATATAACGGGAGTTAATATGTACATATACTATTGAAATTATACCAAAAAGAGGTAAGTTTGGGTTTTCTGGTGTTATCAATGTCATTAAAATACCTTAAGTAGGTCACACGTAATATCTTGCCAAACTTTTCCAAAAATCATCAAAGGGAGATTGTTCGCTATTATTTTATAAAAGTTATTCTAATGAAACCTGCTTTGAGAGTGTTGCAGAAAGGTTCTAGTGCGGTTGTGTAAATAAGTGACAAAACAGCGAGCGGTCGAACGTGCGATGGCCGACAGGTGGAAGAAACGTCAGTTTTCAGCTCAACCATTTCAGTGATCAAACCCTCGAAAACGAAATATCCGTCAAGCTTGCCGTTTGCGCTGTGTTTCATTTAAAAAAATGCTCTCAAAACTTTTTTTTTTTTTTTGAGAGGGGGGGGGGGGGGGGTCAACATTGAAAATTCTACCCCCAACCCGTGCCTGAGTTGGGGTGAAAACTTCCGGTTAATTAAAACTTTTTAGTCAGTTAACTAACTAATTTGTCCACTTCATCGCTTTTCTAGTGGACCCCAACTTAGTACCAGAGTTATAAAAAGTCCTAACCCAAGTTCTCTTTTTTTTTAATGCGAAAGCATTAACTGCATGGAGCGAGCTGACGTCATCAGTTTGAAGCGCGAAAACGGCACCTAGTTTCCCCGATCCCAAAGGAGCGAAGTAAAGCTGATGGATTTCGCCTTCGGTTCCATTGGCTGGCGCGCGTCGACGGGGCTCCCATTGGCCGCTGCGCTCGTCAGTTTCCACGACCGCTCACTCCATGGCGCTGCGTGTCCATCAGCGCGCCGTTAACACGGAGCGTCCAAGGTCACCAGGGGAGCACGCGCGCTGACCGGCGACGAAAAGTACGCAGCAGACGAAAAAGGGAGCGGACGAGCGGCTTGCATGCTTTCGCATTCACAACTCATAAGAATTAAGTGCTTAGGTGTACCTCGATTTTTTTTTTTTAAATTCTGGGTTGACTATATATATATATATATATATATATATATATATATATATATATATATATATATATATATATATATATATATATATATATATATATATATTCCCGCTAAATTTAGCCGCGGTTGAACACTTTCTCGTAACCTAACGCTCAAAATGATAAAACCAACCTTAACCCCTCCCCCCCTTTCAAAAAAAAAAAAAAACAGAATGTGTCACAACATTCTGCGTTGTTGTTGATGTTGTATTCGGCGATTTGTTGTCACAAGGTATGACTGTGAACCACTTGAACTGCCGCCGAATCTTAGGTGTACTGTACCGAAACTGCACATTGTCACGACTCGAAACAAACAAATTCGAAAGCTTCACTCGCAAACCTCTCTAACCACGACACGTGCAACGGGGAGCGACTTCGGAGTTTGGCTCGCGGGGACACAAACGGAAGAGCTCCGATTACTATCTGTTCGAGCTCACATTGACCGTAGGTGTTCGAGCGATGAGCCCAGTACCCAGGCCGAGTCAAACACCCAACCCAACCGGTATTTCCTACAGCCACGGCCGCTCGATCCCCTCCTCTCCGGAGTCAGTGACAGCTTCGCCCCGAGCGAGCGCACGATTGACTCTTCCACTTTCTATCTTTACATCGCTAACAGCAACAACCTCCTCTCCGAGCAGGAAAGGGGACCGAGGGGCCGTGCCACATTATACCCCTCCTAGATTTTGCACCAACCCCCCCCCCCCCCCCCCCCCCCATACGCACACACTCACCCCGTGATTGACAATCCTGCATAAACCTTTAGGATAAAGTTAAACCACTCATGTCCAGAGCTTCTTGTGGTGTGCCCGTTACCGAAAATAAGTAATGAAATGCCATTACTCATTGGTTCGCCAAAAAGTAACGCCTGTTACGTTAAAAAAATTAATCGATGTTACTTTTAGGTGACTTTAGGTGTCACTATTAGATGGCAGCGATAAGCCGCAGGTACGAACATTGACAACAATTAACCTTTCCATAGCGATTTCATAGTGCTTGTAATATATATAGCCAGAATGAAAAATAAAACATATTCTACAAATCTGATAATATATATATATATATAATATATATATATATATATATATATATATATATATATATATATATATATATATCAGATTTGTAGAATATGTTTTATTTTTCATCCTGGCTGTATCGATCGACATCGCTTTCTTAGTGAAGGATTTCGAAATGATGCTGGAAAATATTATTTTCTCTTTTCTGCGCAGCTTACAGAATTAGAAATTAATTTGGTCATAAGCTAAAGCGAACAAAAATATTAATAGAAGGTAAGTGGTAACTTGTAACGTAATGTTGTTGATTATACCGAAACATAATAACGAAAATACTTTACTCCTTAGTCACATAGAAGTCAAACGACGAGAACCGTTACTGAAAAAAAAAAGAAAAAGTAATCCGTTACCAGTAACGTTGTTACTGGTAACACTTTCCATCCAACACTGCGTGGCATAACCCTGACCATCTGGCGCTGTTCGAGGTCATACCGTCCGTAAGTGTACGGGCACCTCTCAACAGGCCTGCCCAGCCGTCAGCCGTTTCGGCCGCTCCATGCCTCGCTGCACGCCACTCGCGGAGAATGTCCTGGATACGCCGGTGGCGCCCTCCTCATCGCCCCAGCCTCCATTCGCTTTTACTTTTTTTTTTTTTTTATTTTATCTTTCCTCATTATTTGGAGCCTCGCGTTTTCCCTCCCGAGCGGCGGCGCTCGTTCGGCGCGCGACTAGAGGTCCTAGATTTAAGAGAGCGGTCAACTCACATATTCTAGGCAAATCAGTCGCAAGTGCGCATGCGTTGCGTTGTCGCGTGACAGTGAGGAAAGCGAGCGGAGAGGCGGAAACGTTTGCAGACGACATCAACCACCGTCGTCACCTCCCCGGTATTCGCACCTGTCTTACAGACTTGTAAGACACGTGATCGCGATCTAGCGGTTGGAAACACTCTAAAAGCAAGGCACTATGCGGGGCGGCAGCGGCGGCGGCGGCGGAGTGCGACGCCGCGTACTTGTTGCCGGTCGTCGTCGACGCGCGCAAGTTGACCGGGATCGATGCCGAGCACAAGCGGTCGTTCGGCGCTCGCGTTCGGTCCCGACGATCCGCCGGCTATAGCATCTGCACCTCACGACCGATCTGAGAGTTTTCACCGTTCAGGATCCACAGAGAGAGTATAAACTACCGGATCTGTCAGACAAAACAAATCCCGATTTCTCGCCCCCGCATAAATCACTGAAAAGCCGAAACTCCGCTAGGATGTGACACTAGCGGTGGTGATTAAAGTGAAAGAGGCTGAGAACGATATATGTTGCCTGGATCGAAAGCTAAAAGTGAAAGACGAAATTTCTCTGCGAGCCGATATCGTGCAACTAGGCCTAATAATCGTCTCAGCAAGAAATAACATTCTGGGTGGCATTTATTTCTGTTAAAAGAGCTTGTCAGCGAGATAGACAACATTTTTTTCTTTCTTGCTGACGAGCCCTTTTTTAAATTTTATTTTCCATCGAAATAAATGCTACAGGCGTCCAGGATGCCATTTCTTGGCTCGACGAATATAGGCCTATGCGGAGAGCAAGTCGCACAGCAGTTGCGGTGACGTCAGAACGACGCCGAGCTCTGATTGGCTTGGATTCAAAGAATAATGGGTAGACCTCAATGCTAGATACCTCGAGGTCTACCCACTATTTTTTTTTTCGATCAGCCAATAAGGGTTCGGCGTTCTGACATCATCGCAAACCCTGTGCAAAACAGACGAACTTGAGCTGGGAAACTTTAGTTCTTCCTCTTGTATCTTTTGATCCAGGTAAATTAAACGTTCAAATTCAAACAAAGCTACAGCTATAGCCGAAATTTTTTTTCTCCTTCTTTTACGTGCAGGGAGGGAAACAGAAACGACCCGTCTGGTTGACGAAGGTATACTCACAGGTGGTACCGCACGTGCTCGGATCTGCTGGATCTGCTTTCGGGCTTTTATCTCGAAGAACCTTTCACGTCCTTGCTTCATGTTGAGCCATCCCCAAGGGGGAGAGGATTTACGTAAGAATAAATTGATTTTTCGGTAGAATTTATCGCAACTCGCGCGCTCTATAGGCAACCAGTCACCTAGAGCTAGGGCGCCAGTTGCTTTGCATTTCAGGTGGAAGTCGATTAAAGCTGGCGCATATCTCGGAACACGGGTCGATTACGACAATTCTACAAAATGGAGCAGTCTTTGGAATAGGACCGCCTCGACGTTTTCCAGTAGAAATTTTACACACCCAACTAAAGTAATTAAAAATTTTGTCAATAAATTTTGGTTAACTAGGAAATTGACGACTACGCAAGCTAGGTGAAAAAAAAAACTAACTTCGCGCACCTCCCATTGTTTCTTCTTTTTTATGTTAAAAAAAATTAAAAAGGTTTTTGAAAAAAAAAAAAAAAAGAAAACGAGATAGAGGTGAATTGCGAGTATTTATATCCCGTAAATCTGAGTACCACGTTCGTTTTCGCCGAAGATGTAACTAAACGCGAGAGAACACGAAAAACCTACGACCAGTCGTTACGTCATAAAATAATCTTTCTCGGCCACCTTTTTGAAAATAGCGAGAGCTAGTGCGCGTGCATAGCTGTGTCGGGCGCTGCTAGATGCGGAGAGAGCAGAGATTCCGAAAACTCCTGATATGACGTCACGCTCTGGGAAGGAGGGGCATCAGCGGTACTTTGAAAATGATCTTCTGCAGCCTCCGTGCTCCAAATTGAAAAAAAATAAACTCGATATTCGGGATCCTGGAGGCTCAATGAAGACGATTAAAGTGTGTCTACTCAAATACAGAACCGTTTCAGCTTCCCTTTAACCTTAATTCTGAGCATTGTGAATATTGGTCTTTGATACTGAGGCGGGGAACTGACAAGCAAACGTTCAGTCAGAAAAAAATGTTAGATCAGCGTCATTGAAGTTGGGCATCTCCCCAAAAAAAAAAAAACAATCGTACAGTAATTGTGGTATATATACTTTAAAATGCAATTAGGAATGGTAATTACTTTTTCTTAAATATAGTAATTCTAACCTTCACAACTACTGCTATACAAGTGGTACCACTATTTCTACAACTAATAATAAAAATAATAATAATAATAATAATAATAGTTGGTTTAAAACGAGCTTAGAAAGATACTAAGCCTACACGCAACTTTGTTATGCCGACGCATATATGATGCGCTTGAATTTTGAAAAACATTGGTGGCTTTTAAAAATGGCACCGAACGAACCGGCTACTCCGTAACAATAAAGAGGGAGAAACAGAGAAATAAGAATCACTTTAGGTATGCGTTAAGATCTTTCACACTGCTGGAAGGTGTTCATGAAAAATGCGTCACATATTCTTGTTTCGCCTTACATATACATAGTTTTTTTTTTCTTTTAAGTTTTACAGGTGTGTTTTAAAACATGTTGTGAAAGCTACGCTAATGCGGTTTGTGCAGGTGAGTTATACTGCCAGGGGGACATAGAATAGGGGGCTAATCGTAACGATTAGTTAGCTAATTAAGTAAAGTTTGTTCATTAACATTTTAGTTAACGAAAATAGCCATGGTTTCAATTAGAAACTTGCTGAACGTTATCGAAAACCAGTAAGTCAGTCATTTTTAGAAAGACTTTCAGCGCGTAAGAAGCGTACGTAGTAGTGCACTAAAGTTACCACTCCGTTTCACCTTATGTTGTACCGCAGCGAAGGCTAGAAGCGCGAGCTCATAGCGTTGGCAGCTGCCCTTGGTGCACGAGAGCCTGTGCCGCCGAGGTGTGCCATAGAGCAAGGAGCTCGCGCTTGTAGCCCTTCCTGCGGTACAACACAAGGTGAAACAGAGTATAGCGGTTGCAGTAAGGCGCCCGCGCGATTTTTCCGTCCCTTATCTAGCCCCAGCCTTGTACCTGCTCCACGAGTGGTAAATTTAGCGTACCACTGCGCTTCTCACGCGCTCATATTCTTTCTAAAAATTAATGATTTAGGGGTTTTGGACGACGCTCAGCAAATTTCTAATTGGAACCATACGACTTTTTGCACTAATTAAAACGTTAATTAACAAATATTACTTAATTAGCCGAGTGATCGTTATGATTAGCCCCATATACTATGTCCCCCGGGCCATAGCTCACCTGAACAAACCGCATACGTGTAGCTTTCACAGCTTTTTTTAAAACAAATCAGTAAAGCCTAAAAAACAAACATTCCGTATATTTTCTTGCATATTCCAGGGTAAAAAGAAATCTCATTATTTTTTTTTTTCGTCCCGCATACCAGATACGAAACCCAGGTGACTGAGAACGAAAGGAAACGCAAAACGTCTGCTATTAGCGGCGAGATGTTTTGGTGGCGCCCTCCTATGGTTCCCCCTTGTGACGTCATTACCTTGCAAACAAGAAGTTCGATGGTGTTTGTGAATAGCATGGTGGAAGCTTGAAATCATTGCGCTCTCAAAGGAACACTGCCAACACCGTCAAAATTAAAGTTCTTTCATTCCTCTTATTTCCGTCGACGATAAATCCTTTTCTGACGTCATAGTCAGCGTTCGGCCAATCGTGGAAGGCCGACCACAGCGACGCTTTCGGTCGCGCACGTCGCCAATGCGCGGGGACAAGTTTTTTTGGCGTTTCTGAGGTAGGGAGCGCACGCGCAGCTTGAATCAGCGCTCCAAAGGGGCGAGGGCACGCGTGCCCGTCCCTTTGACTGCTTTGCCAAGAAAAGTTGTCCCCGAGTTTATACCTGTGGTGATATGGGCCTCCTGCGTTGGCCAGGGGGTGCTGCGAAAAGGGACTTGTTAGGCCTTGTTTTGGGTAGTACAAACTTTAGCGTCTCAAACTGTCACGCATGCAGAAGCGTGCCTGCTCTGGTGCGGAGCGCGAGATCACGATGAAAATACAAAGAAACAACAAAAATTCAAACGCCGTCAAAGCTAAGACGCTAAGAGCGTGAGCCAAGAGGTGCCGTTTCACGCGTTACAAAGTAGACATGACAAAAAAAAAATATTAAAGCGTCGCGACACAGGTGTTTTGACGTCACCACCCAGAGATAAGAGACGCGTACCCTAGCGGTGGTGTCATGAATTTGGCACCTTTGATTGTCTTGCGGCGTTGAGTCTAGCCGATTTCTGGCGTCCAAAGGTGTTTTTTCGTTCTTTAGCCCCAGACAGAATTAAAAAAAGCTCAACCAACGTGCCATAAGTAGTGCGAGGCTCAATCAGGTGAGCTTGTACTCCAAAATGAGGGCGCTACAGTTTGTTCCAAGCTTCAGCGCAGGAGGCCTATAGACATGTAGCTCTCAAGTTTTGAGCGGCACCCATGACGAGAAAAAATGTTTGATTTTTAGGTCGCGTTGCGTCTTTTCAACCAGTGCCCGTGGGCAGAGACGCTGAGGGATGCTGACAGACGCTAGTTTACGCCCGTGGGGCGCACGATGGGACGCTAGAAAGCCGCTTCGCGCCTACATTAAACTGTCGCGTCCCGCGGACGCTAGCAGATGCACCTCTTTTGTGGTCGCGTCTCGTGGACGCTGCAGCGCCCCCTGGCCGAGAGACACCGGCCTATAGGCCTGTTTCTCTCAGCCAAAGGGCACTGTAGTGTCCGCGAGACGCTACAGCTCGATCTAAAATGGATCGTAAAAATCAACGCCTGCACGTAGCAATGTAAACTTTTCATCAAAAGGTGTATTTCACAGGTCGGTTTTAGAGGCGAAGCTCCTTAGGGTCTAGCCTTGTCCGTCCGTCCATCCGACCGGCGTCCGCGCTCACAAAAAAAAAAAGAAAAAAATGTTTGCGCAGTCGACAGGATTCGAACCTGTGCAGGGAGACCCCAATGGATTTCTAGTACATCGCCTTAACCACTCGGCTACTACTGCGGGACGAGTAGGGGGCTCTGAGATGTGGTAGTAACTCAAGAGCTGGGGATGTCATGGATGAAACGTTGCACGTAGCCGCTCGACGTCTATACAGGAGAGGGCGCTGCGGTCAAATGCATACATAATCGCGTTAAACTTTGCATGCATGGCTCTGCATTTCACCGACCATAAAGCAGTAATATTAAAACGCAACCCGGAACTCAGCACTACCTATGAGCAATAAAAAAAAAAAAATCAGCACCATCAGCACTACCCATGAACAATAAAATCAGTATCATCAGCACCACCAGAGCTTCGCCCCAATCAACATCATTCACCACGTGGAGATGCGGTCATTTTTTTTTCTTGTAAAATTAAAAGCGTAGCTCCCTTTCTGTAAAAACATAGGGCCAAAACACTTGCCAGGGTCAACGGCAGACGGCGACGTAGACGAACAAGTCGAATTGCGGGGTGCGTTTCGCGCATGGATTGATAGATGGCGTCGGGAGCAGCGTCCGAATAAAGTATCTCTATACGTCCGAAGGTGTAGCCGACTAGCGAAAGAAAGCAGACGACACGCAGACGAAATTCGTTGGCAGCAAAAGCGCTGTCGTTATGCAAACACGTTTTTTTTCCTTTTTAAGTTTTGCTTTTATTGTCCGCGTTTATTTTTTAACCAAAGGTACATTACAAAAAGATTATGTTCATTTTAATAAACCACGGTGGTCGCGAGCAGTCTCGATAAGGAGGTAGCGCCATCTATCAGTACGAGTGCCAAACCCGCCCCGCTACGTCGTCTGCATCGCCGCCCGCCGTTGACCCTGACAAGTTTCTTGGCCCTATTTTTTGACAGAAAAAGTTTTCTTCGAGCGTCGGCCCGACGCGATAGCGTCGGGCCGACGCTCGAAGAAAACTGACGCGATTTGCCTCCAATCCACAACCTCGCATACCTTAGTTTTTCGACCTGGCAAGAAATGGCGCCAGCTGACGCAAGGTATTTGTTTGTTCGTTTGTTTGTTTGTGTGTGTGTTTTATACGCTTGTTTGCGCGGGAATGTGGACGACTAAGTAATATTTGATGTTAAGATATCAACACTAATTGAAGTTCAGTGAAAGAAACAACGATTCATGACATATCTCATATTATGGCGAATGAACAGGCCCAGGTGTTAGATAATAAAGATGCTGAGGAGAAATTTGTACAAGAATGTTTCATGAAGCTCGAGTAAATTTTTACTGCAAAACGACGCATGTCACGCACACACGCACGCACGCAAAAAGAAAAAAAAGAGAAGTTAGGATTATTTGTTGCAAAAGAGCCTACATTTCGAAATATGCAGATGCCGCGAAATTTGGCGAACTCAAGTTTCAATTGGTGTGGCGAACCTCCAAACTTCCAGTAGGTTCGACGAAGTTAAGGTTTTTAAACAATGTATAAACAAAATTGTTCAAACAATAACTACAAAAAAAAAAGATATCGAAAAAAATTATAAAATAATGTGTCTTAGATTTTAAAGAATAATTACCAATGTTTATACAATATAAAAGCAAACATAAGTTCTTGAATAGTTTGGTTAGTTCGTCCGAAATGCTCTACTCCTCCTCCGCCAGGTGGTGCCAGCTCGTTTTTAATTTACGCGCATTTGCATAATAGTCGAACTTCTATCGAGGTTCTGTCAAGTTTTCGTTGAACTTCTGTCGAACTGTTGTCGAACTTCTGTCGAATTTTGTCGAACATCTGTTGAACTTCTGCCGACTTTTGTTTAATTTCTGCCGAACCTTTGTCGAACTTCTGTTGACCTTTTTAATTGAAAGTTCTAAAAGGTCGAACCTGCTCGAATTTTAATCAGGGCAGTAACTTACCGCTTAAAAGTTTCCCTTAACATTCATAACCTATGAAATACGCGTCAATTTTTTTCCTCCACGCAATAGACGTGGCAGAAAAAAAAAAAAAAAATCCAGAAAAACGAGCAGCGTCAGATCGCCACGAGAAGCGGCCGTCGAAATGGAAAAGGTGGAGCGGCAGACAACGGATGAGAGGAGAGCCACGTGACTGGCGCCCCGCTGCGGCGAGATGCCGAAACGCAGCATTTCACCGCCGCCGCGAGACGGTGCGGCGAGACGCGGGAACCCGAAAGTGTGTTTCGGGTCCTCGCCGCTGCAAAAGCTGTGCGCTGACGTCCAGGTTCCCCGAGAAATGGCTCTTCGATGCCCTGTGCTACCAGATGCTCGCGCTCCGAATCCGCGACCGGCTACCGTATGGCTCCGTCGACGAACTGCCATGGCATCGTTCACCCCCTCAACTCACAGCCTGAAGATGCGACCACGTGATCTGGAGCCGAATCCATGCCGACAATGTTCATCATAGCCACGCGTTGCAGGGTTGGCGAAGCACAGGGCACGCGCCGACTTCCAACATTGTTTAGGTTCGGCGATTGCCGTCATTGCAGCCGTTGGGCTCGAGCCACAAATCTGAATGCTCGTCGAGGCACCGGCGGTCACGAGCCCGAGTGATCAGGCAGGGGTCGTGTCCACTCATTCGTCACCACGGCTGTCCGACGTCAACAATGCAACTCACTACTACGTCATGGAGTTTTTTGCGAAGGAGAGACTGAAAAAGGGAGTCCACTTTTATCCCTGAAATTACACCGCGACCGAGTAGCTTCTGGATCAGTGGCGTCGCTTAGGAGCATACATGGGAACTGCTAGTCCCAGCAATGGTAGTGCAAGGTGAGCAACATTCCAACCCTATATCGTTGCAGGGTCCCTTTAATAGGGTATCTGATGGGTTTTGAACAATTAAACTTGTAGAGTGAAAAGATGAAGGGTTTCGATTCACTCTAGCTGGACATCATCGAGAAACACCGCAAACTTCAACACGATGCCATGGTTTTTCGGTGTAGCAATTAGAAAAGCAAAATTCCGGTAAGACGCTTTTTTTTCGTAGAAACAAAATTTGCACATAAAAACGTATTTTTAGAAAGTACTTATTTTCTAAAAAGAAAAGTATTTTTTAGAAGTTACTTGTCTCGAATAAGTAGCTCCCGACAAGTTTTTAATTGAAGCCACACCTTTGTTTATGCACACGTATTCCCCATCTGTGCTGTATTATTCTACTCCTATTTTGTTTTCTCAACCCCTCCCCTTTCCTATGGTCCTGAGGGTAAACTAAATAAATACACAAATAAATAAATAAACAAAGGGTCAATATTGAAAACTTCCTAAATGCCTAATCGCACCAATTGCTATGCAATTAGCATGGCACCGTAATTTTAGGTACACGACACGTAGTATTTTTTTTTTTAAGAAAATGTTTGGTTTGCGTTTTGTGAAACACAGTACACCGGGTGTCTATAAAACCATTCTTTTTTTTTATTGCAAAACTAAAGTACGTACCACTACTGCACGTCTCCGTCCTACTATAGTAGTGCTGGCGGTTTGGACTATAGATGCCGGAATGAAGCGGTTACCGGTTATCCTATTCAAAATTTAAATTTTTTTAGAAACTTCCAATGAGAAAATGGCAGCCGACGAAGCCCGCAAATACATGGAGATAAATAGGGTCTCATTTAAAATTTTCGAAAATCGCTTCTAACTTTTCAAATCAGATACCTGCAAGCTCAGAAACTTTGGCATCTAGTCGGGACATCTAGCGCTACATTTAGGCGAAGAAATAACGTTCAGATATGTGTAGTTTATACGCGTATTTTATGTAAAAACACGCCTAAAACACACACAGACACACAAACACACACACACACGCACGCACGCGCACACACACACGCGAACACTGTTATTTGTTTTAACATTCATTTGGTGCATAACGGCAAACCCATATAATTTAATATTCAGACGTGAGTGCTTGTCAATACTTGTACTTCTTGTCTAAAATATTTCGCTAATTTCTTGGCAAAGTAGTAAAACCAAGATATCACTAAATTGTAAAGTATTCGTTGTCCGTCCCCCCTTTCTGTGTATCTTCCTCATGTATAATTATTGTAATGAAGTGTCTCTGTCACCTAGAGCTAGGAAATAATAATAAATAAATAAATAAATAAATAAATATATCCTAAAACTCACATTAAAACCTGTTGGCAATAAACTTCTGATAAGTTGCGTAGAAGTCCCAGAGTTAAATAAATAAAAAGCCAGTCGTTTAAAGCCGCAAAATACAGGCTATTTCAAGTGAACATACGATAAGGTGATATAAAAAAAAAATACACAAACACACATTTCGTTCGAATAAATATGCTCCCGAAATCCTTGTTTGTGAACACCCAGCCTGGCTTATGAGAAGTAAGAGGCTGACAGTCTCAAAACGAGGCAAGAAACCGCCAGAAAATAACCCGTGGAACAAAAGAAAAACTAATAACGTTCGCTCACTAGCTCATTGATCCCTCCCGGCTAGAGGACGCAGGGCTCAAAATCATACTCAAAACAGAAAAAAAAAAAAAAACACTAGAAAGCAAAATAAAACAAAAATGAATCCCAGGTTTCGTTTTTTCTTTAGTTTCGGTTTGGAAGGGGAAGCGAAGGGGCTGAAATGAGATCGTCCCCTTCTTCTCCCCGCTCCGCTGTGTATGGATAGATTTCTTTATGTATTTAATTCTTCCTTTCGTTTTCTTGTTATTTTGCTTTTGGACTGGTTTTTCTTTTTCCCGGCAGAGGCGGCGTTGTTGGCTGCACTGACTTTACTCTTTGTGAGGCACTTTGTGCTCGGCGAGAAACGCACAGACGATAAAAAAGAATAAGAAGTTAGGCGAGGGCGAAGTAGGGGGAGGGAGAGGGCAAAACCGAAAGATGGAAGTTGATTCGTCCTTTCCTCCGCTACTTCGGTAGAGGAGGAAAGTTTTGGGGGTGGCGTGGCGGTGTGGGGGGAAGCGGGAAGCGCCGCTAGGGGGAGAGAGGATCGTTCGCGATGATGGCGCCCCCTCTGCCGTAGCCTCTCGATCTTGTGGAGTTGTGCGGCGGACTACATGGAGCGGCTGGCTTGCCATAAGGACAGCTGAGGATGGAAAAAGATGGAACGATATTTTTATTATTATTATTAAGCAGACCCGTGAATATTGTACGCCATGCGTGTGTTGCGTTGTCATCGTCGTTGTTCAGCGTTAGGAACTGTCGTCCCCGGGAAACGACGCCAACAGTTCTCACAGAACAAAGAACTCCGCACCATATTATCCTTTAATTTGACATTTAACTCTACCAACCGTCGTTTTCACGTGACCGTTTCACACGTGACCAAGAAAGGCAGGTCTTTGTAAAATGTCAGCGGAACAGAACGAGAAAACAGTTAGGCGAATATTCGGGAGATGTTTAATTCATAATTGGCCAGAAACCACCTCGAGCTGCGTCGTGTTAAAATGTCACAGGTTGCCTGAAAGCACGGTGTCTGAAAGCGTGGCCCTTCAGACTTCTAAATGTGGCGCCCAAACCCGTGGCAATCTCCGAAAAAAAACAATAATCTCTCGCTGCTTTGACGTGTAGCGCCATCTCCCGACAGAGTGAAGAACGTAAAAGCGCGCGGAATTCAGCACATTCAAACGCGAACATTGTTGGAGATTTTCACTGAGTTCCAGTAGGCGGCTAATTTTAACAACGACACCTTCTCCCTGGTTTCTGCCAAAGAAGATGAAATGTGGTAGCATTCGAAATCCCCGGCACCTCTTCAGACGTCCGTCGAACTCGGCACTCTTGGTCTTCCTCCGCTCTCGCAGCGTCTGACAACGACCGCGTGCTAGCATTTGCCGCTTGGGGCGAGTCGGTGGTCCACAAACGATGACGTCATGCGCAGGCCTGTCTTCTAGGAGGTATCGCCTCAGCACGGCGCCGTTTTCGCGCCGTATCTTCCTAAATTGAACTGGTGTATAACTATAGACTAGTTTCATCTTCAAGCACAACGAATCATAACACATGCATAACGCCCACTATAGTTAGCCTTTCCGGGCGAAATATAGTGAGCATCAGGCGTGCGTCATATGATTCGTTGTGCTTGGTCACGAGGATCTTTTCGTGGTTTCGTATCCGTTGCACGGCTGACATGGTTAGATGCCTCCCGGGTTTAAACGTGTTCAAAGGAGCAGTATCACATCAGACAACCAATATCTTGTTTAAAGACACGAAACTGAATTTTAAAACAAATTAAACGATTAGCAAAGAGCACCTGGTAAATGTCGCTAAAGCCTCGTTTGTAATACCCGTCTAGGAACCTTGACAGGTAGTGACGACAACTGTCTCGCCTAGAACTATACATGCTTTGAACCTGACGTCATCCCGACAGCTCTACGGTCAGCACAAGAGAAGAGGGGAGGGAGGAACTTCCCACTCAACAGGACTCTCTTTCGTGTGCCCCAGACGTCGCTATTGTCCCTCTACAAGATTATAGAAGATTAACCCGTCACTCAATATTCAAACAAAGCAGCTTTGCGGTTAGTTGCGGTGGCCCGGTCGCTGGCGTGCTTCTACCACCTCGGTGGCTGGAACGGCTAGGGCATCCTGACGACTTCAGCCTCGCGGCAGCTTTGCTCATCCCGAGACAAACTACGTCACGATTACGCCGGATGTGACGTGCTCTCCGCTGGCTGCTTTCCGAACGCTTGCCAGGGTGGTCAGTTTATAACGAAAAATTTAACCATCAGGCTCAAAATACAAAAGTGCGATTTTCATTTACGGATATTGTGGATCATATTCACCCTATTTCTGAACACGCCGGGTATATTTCAAATTCCGTTGAAGTATGCCTTTAAAAACGTGAAACGAGATCGTGACACGCCCGCTTTTTCTGTGATTTGGCGCGGACACCAGAGGGCGCCGTCGGACGTGTGACAGCAGCGACAGCCAATCGCGAGCGGTCGCTGCTTCCCGCGCGGCAAGGGGGCCGACCCAGAGCGGACTGATTTTTGAATGTCACGTGATTCGCGCGCGGGAAGCAATCACTCGCGATTGCTTGTTGCACGCGACACGTCCGATGGCGTTTCCATGGGTTCTGCCTTTTCGGAGGGTGCGTGTGGTAGTGCCTCGGGTTATTAGTGCTCTTGGATCGCGAGGAGCCTCTTCGGTAGCTGAAGCAGTCGCGAGAAAAAAGAGGCTTATCCGAAAGCCTCTCGATAAAATTCGCTCTTCGAGTTTCTTCCAAACACGTCAATGGACTTTAGGTTTATCTAAAGCCCCCTGGTAGTATATGCGTTCGCCTCACAAGTAGCGTCCAATGAGCCAATATACGTGGCCCTTGCATCGTGCGGCCTCTGGAAGCATTGGAGTCGCAGCACTGAAATGAGCTGCCCTTGGACGGGAAGGTCGGCGGACCATCTCGCTCGCGGCACGTCTCTCTCCCGCGCGTTCGTGCAACAATGGTTGTCGGCACTTGGGAGAAACGCGAAGCGTGAATTTGCTCCAGGGGCTTTAGGTTTATCGCCCCCACGGCACATCGGTAGTTTACCCCATGTTGCAGTACAGGGTGTCAAAAAAAAAAAAAAAGTTACAGGGTTTTTTTTACCGCAAAAATAAACTAGGCATCGCCGAACGCTCATTCTCCGCCCAAAGGTAGTGCTAGAGGTCACAAACAGATGCCAAAGTTTCCGCCCGATCCGATATCAAAAGTTATAGTGATTTTCTGAAAATTTCAATAGGAAAATGGAGCCCATTTTTGCCCGTTTTCGGTTTCTGGTGCCATAGAGCCCCATGTATTAGAAAACTCCGTCGGCCGCCATTTTCCCAATGAAATTTTGAGAAAATCACTTATAACTTTTGAGTAAGGTATCGGATCGGGCTGAAACTTTGGCATCTGGTTGTGACCTCTAGCACTACCTTTGGGCGGAGAATGAGCGTTCCGCGATGCATAGTTTATTTTTGCGGTAAGAACGACCGTGTAAATTTTCTTTTGTGACACCCTGTACAAAACACTTCGTCCAAATTGCGATCTAAAAACTCTCTTTTCGCGTAAGGCTCGTCAAAATATTAGGTGCTGAAGAAAATCAGCCGCCTGCGTCAAGGCCTTATTTCGAACTCTTTTTGTTCCCATTCCGCCCATTGGAAAGCAGGGAGAAAGAACACAAGTAAAGTATGTGATCTCGCCACACCGCCGTCTCTTTCCGCACGATCGAGTGTCAGCGCTGTCAAAGCTGCTCTCGCGGCTGCGTAACGTTTGGCGCCTTTTGCACGAGGGCGCACAAAGGCACGTGCTGGATGGATGGATGGATATTGGCTATTCCCTTTATAACGGGCGGTAGCTTGCGCCACCTAGCCTTAGATTATTAATTAAGAAATTTTTTTTTCTTCTATTCTTTTTCCCTTTACCTCTCTGCAACTATCACCGGGCAGGTAGAGTACTTTCCAGAAAAACCTTTGGGGGATCGGGCAAAAAAAAAAACTCCGCTTCCACCTCCTCCCCCGGGCGAGGGAGTCGCCAATTTTCCTCTGGTCAACCTCGGCGGTGTTCCTCCTTAAACCACACCCACTGGGGGGACAGGTGTGAGACTTTGGGCCAGAGCCACGTGGGAGGGAGTCCCAATATTCCTCTGTCCCTCCTGACCCCCAGCTGTGCTAATTGTTCGTCCTTGTTTCATTTTCCCTAGACTGTATCCACCAGTTTTCCAATCTCCTTTTTGTGATGGTAACCCTTTTTTTCTCCATTCTTCCATCCTCGTCCGCAAAACCGAGCGCCCCCGTAAAATCCGCCGACCCCTCCGGGAGAGCAGGACGAAGCCTCGTACATTCTAAAACAAGATGTTCCATTGTTTCGTTCTCATTTTGGCAAATGGCACATAATGTGTCCATTTTCTCGAATTTAGCCCTATACGTTTTGGTTCTTAAAACCCCCGTTCTAGCATCAAAAAGTAGGGAACTACCCCGTGAATTATCAAAAACCTGTTCTTTTCTTATTTCCTGCTTGTGTGACCTATAAATTGTTAAAGCTGATTTTCCTTGCATCCTACCACTCCACATTTTCCTTTCGGCTTCTTTTACGCCCTTTTTTATCGTTGTGTTCCGCTCAGTCTCCTCCCTAGATGACAGATATTTAAATTTTAGTTTTCTCGTTCGGTTCGTCCATTTTGTATTCAAACTCTTCATGTATAAATACTTGTACACCTTCCTCGCCCATCGTACGTCCTCCATTTTCGTTAGTCTTTGATCGAATTTCAATTTGCTGATAGCCTCTCTACTCTCAAAAGACGACCAGCCATGTCCCCTTGTACCCCTTCATTTGGCGTGTTCCCATGCGCACCCAGTGCCAACCTGCCTACACTTCTCTGTCTGACCTCCAATCCTGTCTGAACCTCTGATCGCATGCACAACACTGCATTAACAAACGACAAACCTGGCACCATGACTCCTTTCCAAATGCCTCGAACTACTTCATATCTATTATAATTCCATAGTGCTCTATGCTTCATAATAGCAGAATTTCTTTTCCCCTTTTTTATTATATTTTCCTCATGTTCCTCTAAATATTTCTTTCCCTGTTTCATCCAGATTCCCAGATATTTGTACTTATCTACATAGTCTATTTCAAAGTTCTGAATTCTCAGCGGCTCCCATTTTTCGTCATTAAAAACCATCACTCCAGATTTTTCTCTACAGAAATTCAGACCAAGCTTGTCGCCCTCTCCTCCACATATCCCAATTAGTTTGTCCAATATTTCCCGGCTATCTGCTATAAGTATGATGTCGTCGGCATACATCAGTCCAGGTATGACTTGGTTTACTTTACTCCCTCCCTCCATATACGTCAGATCAAATCCCAAGTTGCTCTGCTCTAACCTGTTTTCCAATTCACTCAGGTATACCATGAAGAGCAGTGGTGACAGGGGACAACCCTGCCTAAGCCCTCTTTTTATTGCTGCTGGTCTTGTAGTTTCTGCCTCCCACCTTATAACCACCTCATTATTTGTATACACTTCTTGCAAGAATCTAATCAAATGTGCATCTAGCTCATACCTCCTCAGCAGTTCCCAGAGTTTTTCCTGACTCACATTGTCGTATGCCCCCTTGATATCTAAAAAATGCTACCCATAATGGTCTAAGGTTTGTCGCTGCAATTTCTATGCACTGGGTGGCTATAAATAAGTTATCTTCAAGCCTTCTATCCCTTCGGAAACCATTTTGGAGCTCACCCAGAATCTGCGTGCTTTCTGCCCACCCTTCCATTCTTCTCTTTACTATCTGCATAGTTAGCCTCGCGCAGCAGTGCGCAGTGTTGCCAGATGGTCCCACTAAAAAAACGCCAAACGACTGGGAGGTATAGCCCAAATATAGCCAAAGCCGTAAAAAAAATATAGCCAAAATAGCCAAGACAAAAAACAATGATTTTTAAGCATTCTATTGACGATTTCTCAAACTCATACAATACACGTTACATTCTCTTTTTCAACCTTCAGACGCACCAGATTTTGTGTACTATAGGAAGTATTCACTGGCGGCCATAGCTGTGTGCACGACTGCTGAGCGCGTGCTGATGGCGAGCTTCCACAGTTCTTTTGTAACGTGCATTCCGGACCCTCAAGATTGCCGGTCTTAGCAACCTATTATTGTGGGCTCGTTCAGAGCAGGGGCGGATGCAGGAATTTCCTGAGGGGGGGGGGGGGGGGGGGGGTCAGGTGTTGGTCAGCGTACCATTTGTTTAGGAACCCCCTCCCCCTCTCCCTCGTTTCACGCCCTAAATTTTACACATGCAGAAATCAAGAGGGGGGTCAGGACATCTGGACCCCCCCCCCCCCCCCCCTCTAAATCCGCCCCTGGTTCAGAGCATGCGCTCTAGACATCACCCACAAATATGGCGCCCAGTGAATACTCCTTATATGTTGCTTGTAAATTAAAAAAAAAAAAAAAAAGCTTCGGAAGGATGAGAATTTGTAAAACATAGACGCTTCCTTCGTAGGTTTTCAGAAGTACAAAACACACAAAGACAGCTTTATTGTGAAGCGCGGGAAATATGATCATACAAGAAAACAACGAAATACAGAAGCAGAACAGTCAGAACACTGGGAGTTTAAAACAACCCCGATGTCTAAGGGCCTTACCAATATCCCACCCGTCTCTTTTTCTTTGTGTAGAATACGAGTACCCCCTATTCTGGTTCACGCTATTTCTGATTGTGTTGTCCGTTCCATGGGGTGGGCGTTGACTGGAAGGTAGTCAATAGAGCTATTGCTAAATTACCCAAGCATCACGGAGAAGGCAGGAATTGGTGTTTTACGCGCCACGCGCACACGCCTTGCCCGTATAAAAGATTCGAAGTGAATAACCAAAATAAAGAGTTGAGCGCACGTGCAAGATGCAATTTGTTTTAGGCATTTGCTTTAGAAAAGTTAGTACTGCTGAGGCCAGCACGTGCGGCGCGTAGAACACCAATCCCTGCATTCTCTTAGATGCTTGGGTAATTTAGCAATAGGTCTATTGTTTAGCGGTGAAACTGCGAACTTCTCATTTTTACAAACTTGGGTGCCTAAGGATTCTCACAATGGGCACCAAAGCAGCATTTGGAGAGTTCAGTCTCTGTCCGAGCCGAGCCATATGCGTCCTGGTTGAAGACGTACTACCGGACCTGTGGTAATAGTGCAATCTGTTTGGTTTCCTCCACTGCGCTGTAGGGAGACCGCTTGAACCCTGCAAGCATTGCTTCACTGCGCATTGTGAAGACCCTGAAGTTTGTAGAGGTTTGAAGCCTTTCTCCTTCCTCTCTTTCTCCTCTCGACTAGCCAAAAGAGAACGATTTTTTTTTTCGAAACTGGTTAAAAGTTCGAAAATTAACTAGTCGAACCTCAAAGTTCGGCGTCGAACCTGAGGTTCGACAAAAGTTCGCCCCCTTCTTAGAAATAGCCCAAAAATAGCCACATAGCCAATCACAAAATTTTGACGCGAAATAGAAAAAAAATTTTAGCGGAAAAATGTAGCCCAATTTGGCTATAAATAACCCAATCTGGCAACACTGCACAGTGCGGGGCATGCAGAGATGAATGGATGAATGGATGCTAACGGCTGCACGCTTAATAAGGGCGGTAGCTTGCGCCACCTAGCCCAGAGACCAAAAGTGTGATTTGTACTCCCTGCCAATTTCCTTCCCCTCTGTATTTTTGTAATTATCACCGGCGGTCCCGGCTGTGTCATCCCCAGTAAACTATATATGTTTACTTTCCAAATTATCCTGCCATCAATTACCGTGGGGTGTGGTGATAAATCGCTGCTTCATTTTTGTTTTACGATTCGATGAGTTCATACTCTTCCAAAAGCTTTGTGCTACTTAAAGGGATACTACAACGAAATTTCGGCGCTCATTTTTTGGTCTATATGTGTTCAAAGGAGCAGTATCACATCGAACACACCAATATCTTGTTGAAAAAGTCTCGAAAAGGAATTTTAAAACGAATTAAACGATTAGCAAAGAGCACCTGGTGGATGTCGCTAACGCCTCGCTTGCAATGCCCGTCTAGGAACCTTGACAGCTAGTGACGGTAAGTGTCTCGCCTCCGGCCACGACTAGAGGAGAGGGGAAGGAGGAACTCCCCTCTTCCCGAGAATGTCTTTTGTGTGTCGCAGAAGTCGCTATTGTCCCCCTACAAGATTATAGAAGATTAACCTGTCACTCAAAATTCGTACAAAAGCAGCCGCTTCGGTGGCTGGAACGACTAGGCCATCCTCTCAACGTCAGCCTCGCCGTAGCTTTGCTCGTCCCAAGACGACCTACGTCACGATTGCGTTGGATGTCACGTGGTCTCCGCTGGGCCTTCTCCGAGCGCTTGCCAGAGTGGGGCGTTTATAACGAAAAATACAGCCACCAGGCTCAAAATACAAACGTGGGATTGTCATTTACGGATATTGTGAATCATAATCAACTTATTCTTGAACACGACGGGAATATTTCAAATTTCGTTGAAGTATCCCTTTAATATACAGGGCCTTTTTTCCAGGCTCTACAAATTTTCTTTTAAGAAGCCGTGAAAGCTACACTATACTTTGTTGCACCTTAAATGTGCCTGAGGAGGCTTCTGAGATCGCCTAAATGTGGAGATAGCTCACTCTGCTGGCCCTGAAGCATTCTAGAAATCCCTAAATCACGACGATACGCGGCTGATTTCCCTATTGAAAAAGCAATCAAAGGTCGCAACACACCGAGGTCATCTCCGGCGACGGGAGGAGCATGTTCCGAAACCAGGATCACTGTGAGCCAATAGCAAGGGGAGGGTCCTCGCGCCTCCGACCGGTGGAACCGCGGAGTGATATCTCGGATGCGCGCTGCTCGTTGACCATTTGCACCGACTGTTTCGGCGGCGCCCTCTTATGGTTTCCTTTCGTGACGTCACGGCTAGAATTCGCCTCACCGTGATTAGAGTGATTTGCTTCTACCTCGCCGTGATTGGCAGGATTTGCCTCGACGTGAACCGCCGATTGGGCAGGCATTATCAAAACACAAGAAGCAATATGGTGTCGCCAATCGCGAACTTCGACCACAGCGATGGTTTTGATAGCGCACGTCGCTAATGCAGCCGGACAACGATTCAACCCAGCGAGCGCGCACGAGAGCTGACGACCGGACACATCACTCCCGCAAAAAGAAAAAAAAAATGCATTGTTTTTGAGATGATTATTGCAGTATTAAGTTCCTTCTCGGCAAGAAATCTGCATTTTTTGACTACACTTATTTGCTTTTATTAACCACAAAAGCCTACACATTTTGTAATAACAGCGTTTGCAATCTCAACGAAATGTTGCGTTTTCATTAGTGACGTGTCGTCCTGGCCGCCGGAACAATGCTCTTCCCATCGCCGGAGATGACGTCGATGTGTTTGATTTTTGGTAGCTTTTCTTAATAGGGAAATCGGTCGCGCCATCCTTGTGATTTATATATTTCTAGGATGATTAGAGCCCGCAGTGTAAGTTATCGCCATATATAGGCGATCTCGGAAACCTCCTTAGAGCACCTTTAAGTCTAGACGCAGCCGATGCTATACCAGCGCGAGCCTGTGACCCTGAACAGTGCTTGCACTGCACGAGCGCGCGTGCTTGACAGGGACGCTGAAAGACCGGAGGTTGCTCTTGTAGCTTCTTCCACGCTCACATCTAAAGTGAAACGGAATATAACGCGGTCTGCGCACGTGCGTTATACAATAGCCTTCTAACAAAGCCTGGCAGATCGCCACGAGAAGCGGCCGCCAAAATGGAAAAGGTGGAGCGGCAGGCAACGGATGAGAAGAGAGCCACGTGACTGGCGCCCCGCTGCGGCGAGACGCCGAAACACACTTCTCCCGAGCGAACAAGTATGTTTCGGGTCCTTGCCGCTGCAAAAGCTGTGCGCTGACGTCCAGGTTCCCCGAGAAATGGCTCTTTGATGCTCTGCAAATTTGCGACCTGGCACTCTATGGCTCCGTCGTCGAACTGCCAGGCTTTGTGAGTATAGAGGAGGCTATGGTTATACGGATTGGGGGGATATAATATAGGATAACCGTCACGAACCAAATCTTCCTAATTACCTTTCGAATTAGGAAAAACAAACATATGGTTCCAATTAGAAACTTGCTGAGCGTCATCGAAAACCACTAAATAAGCCAATTTTACAAAGATCTGGGGCGCATGTAAAGAGCTGTGGTGCGTTAAAATTACCACTCGTGCAACGGGCGCAACGCTGGCGCTACAAAAACGCAAATAAGAAAAAAAAAAAACGCGCCGGCGCGTTTTTGCATTTTTTAGCATTGCGCCTGCTGCACGAACGGAAACATTTGGCGCACCACCGCGCTTCCTCACGCGCCCCAAATATTTCTACAATTTACTGATTTAGCTGTTTTCGGTGACGCTTCGCAAGTTTCTAATTGAAACCATATCTTTATCGCAATAATTAAAAAAAAAAAAAGCTTAGTTCATTTGTCGACTTCTCGATAACGATTATCTCCCTATATTATGTTCGCCAGGCCGTATAATTCAACATTTTGAAACAACCCGAGACCGAGGAAATGCGAAAGTTGACATCAAGAGAAGAGAACGTCTCCTTCTTTTCTCTTGGTGTCAACTTTCGTATTTCCTCAGCCCCGGGTTGCTTCAAAATGTTCAGTACACACCAGCTCACTTGCGCCCTTACGTTCTGTTGTAGAACTCACCATACCCTCGTTTGCTTTGTCCGTGTGAGTGGTATTTCTGTGCTTCTTTTTTCCCCAGTCTCGGGTTCACCAAAATGAATATTCACCATCTGGCCTGCACCCCCACTACTGCAGCTTTACCCCTCTCCCTTATTTTTTTAATATCATACATCATTTTATTTTGTTTCCCGTCTACCGGGTGTCTCTAAAAGAAATTACAATGTTAGTTTCACCGCAAAAGTAAACTACACATCGCCGAACGCTTAGTTCTTGCTCAAATGTAGCGCCAGCGGTCCGGAGACGATGCCACGGTTTCATAACTTGCTGTCATCCGATAGAAACGTTATTCGCGGCGAGAAGTCTCACAACCCAGAGTGAGGATACTTCAACTTCTTCTGCTGGTGCAAGCACGTGTGACGCCAAGTTTCTGTGCACTGTGAAAAATTAAAACATAACTGCGTGGGTAGGACGTGCACCACCCACACTCTCTCACCGCAAATCCGGCAAGCGAGTCTTCCAAAATGCGTCTTAAACGCATATAGTCAAACAAAGAGGGGCAGGCCAATTAAAGGGCAGGATAGAGAACGCGCAGTGAACGCGCGATGACGAGGCAGCCCAGCAACCGCCGTCACTGGTTGAGGCATAGCCTCCTCTACACACACAAAGCCTGGCAGTTCGACGATGGAGCCATATAGAGTGCCCGGTCGCACATTTGGAGTGCGAGGATCTGGAGGCACAGAGCATCAGAGAGATATTTCTCGGGGAACCTGGACGTCAGCGCACAGCTTTTGCAGCGGCGAGGACCCAAATCACACTTATTCGCTCGGGAGAAGTGTGTTTCGGCGTCTCGCCGCAGCGGGGCGCCAGTCACGTGGCTCTCCTCTCATCTGTTGTCTACCGCTCCACCTTTTCCATTTCGGCGGCCGCTTCTCGTGGCGATCTGCCAGGCTTTGTCAGAATATAGGAAGCTATGGTTGAGGTCGCGGGGAAACAAGAGCACGTGGGCGCGTTTAGGGGGTAAACAAGCTAAACAAATGCGGGAGTGCGCAGTAAGCAGACGAACTTGCGTGCCGTATGAGCTATTTTCGGAAATTTCCACTGGCACCAGCTAGAATTGTGCGTTCCTTCTGGGGCTCTGCCCTACATGGTGGGATCAACTACTAACTACTACTAAGCGTTGTGAATGAAGATGGGGGGAGGAGAGGGCCAATAGTGAATGCGCACCGGGCGCGTTGGTCACTGGCTCTGTGGGATCAAGCGGGAACAGAAAACCGGGACATCGCCGCCTGCTGTGATAGGACAGCGGCGCGGAGCTGGCCAATCGCGCAGCAGGCGGCGATGTCCCGGTCTCTCGGTCCTGCCGTGTAGGGGCAGCCGAACGTCCGTAACTTCCGAAGGAAGCCTCAATCCCCGGTAGTCTGGAGTCCATGATGTAAATGTGACGTAATTTGATTTCACATCGTGACCACATTCGATGTTCACGGTGTTAGGTGACGTCATGGCACTGAAGGTGCCACACCAGCAAATACACGCAAACAAACGCAGTTCCTCTCGAATGTCTGCCAAACAAAGCAACCGGAGCAAACACGTCAAGGAACGCAGACAAAGACAAAAGCACAAAACCGAAACCGCCCGGAGTAGCAGCAAGCAACAGCAGTAGCAGTAGCAGCAACAACGAGTCATCCAGGCGGGAGACTGGCTGGTGGGTAAAACGCGGCCAGTTTTTCAAAGTCCCCTTCTCGATTCCCTCGCCTTCCCTGGAACGGGTCGATGGCGAACGTCGCTCTCCCCGATTAGCGGGCCCACCGTCCGTCCCTACGCAGGGATCGATCGGGCCGATGCCGGGAACGCTCCCCCTTCTGCCGGCGGCCCTTCTTCGGTACAGCGGCAGCGTCAGCGCTGGGGCGTACTACGCTAGCAACAGCGCCTACTTTGCTCGCCGCAGTACGGCTCAAAGTTTTGCTCTCATTGTCCTATCACCGTAGTCACCATTACTACGTATTATACAACTGCAAAAATGCGTAGAAGGGACGTGGGGCTTGGTGTTGCTGCTAGCATTTCCACAACACCGGTAGATTCACTAGGTCACTACTCACTAAGTGGAATAAATATATCATATAATTTTACTAAAGTAAAGGAATGGTGGCTCTTTTTTCTTTTTTTCAGTATATACTGATGTATTAAAAAAAAACTGTTTTGAGCAGTAAAAAAATAAAGAAAAAAAAAAGAAAAGAAGAAGCTTAGGCACTTGTTAAGCACCCGTGAACGAAAAATCGGTTCCCACCAGCCACGTGGTTAATGGACTCGAATAACATATCGTTTCGTTCAGACTTCATAATCGAACCGCGACAGCACTCGGAGGTTTCGCAATATTTCTCATCGCTCATCCTCTGAACGTGCTAGTTGGCTCCGTTGAGTGTGCTTTTTACCGAGCATTGCTGCGCTGCGGAGAAGCGACAGCCTCAATTGTTACACCGTGACGTCACGTGGTTAAACGAGACCATCGCGTGGTCTCGTTTAAAAAAATAAAGACAAGTTGTTCATCTACACAGTGGTGTCTGGAGTAAAAGGTAAGCGATTAATTAGTCTAGCAAGCACGTAGCTTTCACTTGTAGAAATGAAAAGCCTGTCTTTGATCTCCTTTGGCCCGAAGCCCATGCATCTCACTGTCCTCTTAAGCGCGAATGGAGGCCTTTGACGTCATTTTCGTGGCGTGTGCTCGCGCACACCGGCGGCTGCTGGCTCGTGGAAAGAACGTGCGCCACTTATTATGGACACTAAATTCTTTGGTTCAGTATCCTTTTAAGGGCACAGGGTAAGTCCTATACTCCCCATGTATTTGAGGCCATGTTGAGGAACATTTTTCTCGGTGACTATTAGGAGTATTCCTGTCATGTATATATCATTTTGTTCGAAATATTGTGTTTTATCTACTGAACTAGAATTATTTAAACCAATCTAAAATAAGTTTTTTTTTCTAATTTTTTTCATTCTAGTACTAAAATTTTAGTTTTTTTCAAGTATTAAAAAATTTGTAACTCAAAACCTGCTAGGTTCATATTTTTAATTTTAGTTCAGTGTTTTTCAACACCCATGTAGGTGGTAGGGATAGAAAATCAACCCTCTATAATATTAGGTTAAGGTAACAATGGTACCTATGTACTAAAAAACACTGTTTTGAGATAATTGAGTTTAAAGTAAAAAAACTGGTGAATAACAAATTTCTATTGGCACCAACAGCCTCAGAGTCATTTTTTCAATAGCCGCCAGCTTGGAAGGCATTGCTAAAGTCATCCCTTCGCATTTAGGCTTATCGCCTTGCTTGCCAAGCCTCTTTTGCGACCTGCCGTGCCGCTTGGTCCGTAAAGTATATTCGAGTGACGTCAACTTCCCTCAACCACTTGATGGTGTTCCACACAGGGTTCCATCCACAGGACTTCAAAACATTGGCTTGTGCAATGCTTCCACCATTGAATAAAAGAACAGCATCCAATGCCGCCATTTTGTCGTTACAAAAACACAAACGCTTGAATGTACATGGTACACATCTGGAAAAAACGTGCACAGCGTCTCGGGATTGTCTTGGTTGAAAAAAGCTATGTAATTGTTGCCAGATAATGTTTTTTTAGATTATCTGTTACCGGACAAGCTTTTAGGTCTGGTGTTGAATTTGTTTTGTTGGAAAATTCATCGATCAACAGAGAGCGTATCCCAAAAGGAGGCGTGGTCACCAGCTACTTGCTTTCAGAAGAAGTGATTTTCAGCCCGAAATATAACTTTCTAAGAACATTGTGACAATGGAAAATGTGCAGAAAGAACTAAACCTTTCAAATTGCGAAAAAAACTAAAATCGATTTTTTTTTTAAATTTTACCTTACCCTGTGCCCCTAAATGTACGTTCCGTCTGCGATGTTATATCTCTTCTCAAAAGCACAGCCCGTCCCCCGCAAGCGAATTCTCTTTAAAAAATAATAATAATTTGTAAGAGCGTGCAGACGCACACAGGAATGTCATGCGTTCCGACACAGTGAGAAAGTTGGCGCAATTCCGGTTTTGGCATCGCGCAACTCAAAAGGTAAACAATTTTATCGCGCAATCAGTCTAGCAAGGAGGTGGTGGCGTCCTGTTTCTTTGCGCCTTTCCCTTTCCAGTGCTAAAGGTACAATCTTTGCCCTTCATTGCATTTTTTTTTTTATTCCGTAAAAGTTAGCGTTGTTGGGTATATACCCAGCAAACATGACATGGCGTTACAGGCTGCCGGGAGCCCACTTGTACTCTTTCGCAGCGGAGTTGAAACTTGGGCTGGTTGCTAGTACTTCATAATAAAAAAAATAAAAAGGTGGAGTCGTACATTAGACAAATGATAAAAATGAAAAAGCGCGAAAAAAAAAAAAAAGAAAACAGCACGCAGTGTTTTAAGTTCTAATCAAATATCGCCATTATTGCTGTCAAACTCCAAGCCGGTACCCCCTTCGTGTAGTTGAATGACTGAACTTCTTTATTTATGTAGCGAGTTGAATGCGTTGCTGTTTTCATTGTCTAACTCCGGTGTCATCTTTATTCCTTAACATTTCATTTTAAAGCGGCTAAAAGTAATTTTCTAAAACTCAAGCATAGATTCATTTCTCGTTCACTACACTTTCGATACAATGACCACGTTGATGCGTTTGCCTGTCTTCTTTGCTTTCCCGCTCCCAAAAAACCTCCCCCCGCAAAAAAAAAAAAAAAAAAAAAAAAAACCAACAACATTGATGATTGTTTGGCTTTCGCCCAAATGTAGCGCTAGCGGTCTGGACGACCAGGGGCCCAAGTTTCAGAACCAACCATTATTTTATTCAAAAGTTACACGTGATTTTCTGAAAATTTCAAAGGGAAAATGGCGGCCGACGAAGCCCTCGAATACATGGAGCAGAATGGAGCCAGTTACCAACACTTTCTCCCTGAAATTTTCAGAAAATCTCTCGTAACTTTTGAATTGGACAACGGCAAAGCTCCGAAACTTCGACATCCGGTCCAAACCGGTAATGTTAAAAAAAAAAAAAAAAAAACTTGGCCTGCCTCAACGGGCTACGAGTCTACATTTAGACGAAGACCAAGCGTTCGGCGATGTATAAATTATTTTTAAAATCAAAATGTTTTTTTTTTTTTAGATTTTGTACAACGGACCTTTTAATTACCCCAGGCACCAAACTACCTCTTTAGCTGCGTCTAAAACCACCACACAGTACAAGAATGTTGTGACACGAATAAGTCTTTCCCATCCAAAAAGCGCAACAGCCTCGTTGCAGATGCTGATGAGCAAACTTCATGGTACGAACGTTTGCGACTGGTAATTTGTCACGTTCATGTCATGTCGTGGAATCAAAGGTAAACGGAATAGTATTTCACCGAAATTATGTTAGAATAGGACAATTTTGCGAACCAAACTAAATGTTTCGTTCAAGTTCTTGTAGTTACTTATATTAGTATAAACTGCACTTAGTATGCAAAATTAGTTTTATGACGATTCAGAATAAGGTTAAAACTTATTTAACGAATGCTCATTTCTTCCCCCGCGTGTCAGCGAAGCCGTGTGTTCTATATATGAGGTATTGGTACAGTGTACTATACTTCGTCTCACCCTAGCATGGACTAACCGCGAAGGCTGGGCTAGCGCGAGCGGCCAGCCTTGACTGCCTTGACTAGAGCACTTGCTGCACGAGCGCTCGTGCAGCCACCGCGGCTTCATTCAAAGCGACTAGCTCGCGCTTTTAGCACGCGCGGCTAACAATAGTCCATACTAAGGTGAGACGAAGTATAGAATACTTGGGTAGTGTTGGGACCGGAGCGGCTCGGCAACGGGAGCTCGTGAGGGCGCGTGTATTGACAGTTCGTGGCGGCGCTGTAGTCGAGTTATCCAAAACAAATCGCGCAGCCCGCCTTTTTTTTTTTTTTCACTTTGAGCGGTGCACGTGTCGGTACCACGATTTTATACACTCCGTTTCACCTTATGTTGTACCGCACCGAAGGCCAGAAGCGCGAGCTCATAGCGTTGGCAGCTGCCCTTGTTGCACGAGAGCTTGTGCCGCCGAGATGTGCCCTATAGAGCAAGGAACTCGCGCTTGTAGCCTTTCCTGCGGTACGACACAACGTTACGTGTGTTTTTCAGTTCCGTGTGTTTTTCACTTCGAGCGGTGCGCGTGTCGGGACCACGATTTCATAGTTCAGTGTGTTCTATCGTAATATGCTTTGAATCTTGTGTTCTGATTTTGTGGATGGTGAACGCGTAAGGGTAGTGCCAAAATGCCGTCGGCAAAACAGCGACAGAACTCTTGCTCTGCACCTGGTTGCAAAACGGGCTTCATCCGAGTGAAAACGGCGTCCCTTTCGGCGTTACAAAGGACAGAGCTAAAAGAGATCTTTGGGAGAAGAATCTGCAGCGATCGGACAAGCGTCTTGACGAAACAAGCGCTGTCTGCGAGCTGCACTTCGAGCCCCGCTTCATCCTTCGAGACTATGTCCACATCATCGGCGGAAAGGAAGTGAGGATTGCTTGTGGACACCACCCGCTTACGCCAGACGCGGTGCCGACTCTGCTGCCAAGTGTACCCCAGGACCTGAGTGGAGACCCTCCCGCATGCCGGACGGGAGGAAAGGTTGTGTTGTCTCGTTCCTACTTTTCGTCCCTGTCGTGAAGCGCTATTATCTTCTCCAAGAGAGGAAAAGAAGCGGAAGGCAAGTCCACCAGAGCCCATCGTTGCAAAGCGTTCGGGGCTCGCTCGGGAAACTGACCCGTTGTCACCATTGGTGAACAGCAAAGCTCCTGCCGTGATCCCACAAGGCGTCGATCGCGACGCACTAGGCTCCCTGAATATGCCAACTCCCCCCTGGGCTGTTCACAAGGTCAGCAACTTCGACGGTGTTGCTTATTTGGAGACTGCTCTTGAGCCGAAGTCTAACAAGATCAGCATCGAAAAGGCGGTGTTCATTTGTTTTTTCAAAAAATTGGGGTTGTGGGGATATTTATACAGCGTGTAGTTGGTCAGCCATTTAAATTTGGGACGAGTCACTCGCTGTAGATGAGCAATTTAGCCAGTGCAGTACAACCGCTAGCCTGGGGTCTTTAACGTGCACCACGCAGTAGTGATACACGACCGCACGCCGTTACGATGCTCATCCAGATCAAAACGGGCAGGGGTGGGGATTGAACCCAGGATCCTGGGTTCTGCAGCGCGAGCTTTCGCTCCACGTGCTCCGAGCTGGTGTGCGCTAGCCCACTCGGCCATCGATCCTTTTTTTTTTTTTAACAAATGTTTATTTACAGGTTAAAAACATAAGCAGCAAGAATGGAAAAAATGAGGTATATACATATGTTAGAGCAAAAAAAGAACGTTACATAATTTAGACATTGCATTCAATGACCCAGGTGCAAAGTAAATCAGTTAAAGGTTACAACATTGTTAAAGAGTGCAGTTACCTCAGCTCTGGATGTGTATTACACTCAAAGAACTTAAAAAATAAATATTTTAGAGTGAGGCACTTGCGAAGGCGACGGATAGTCTTCTCGAAGCATGAAAATTTGGTGCTACCTTTTGACCTTTTTCCAGAGTGTTTCTCAGATTGTTTTTCTATTTCAACTGGTTCTAAAGTTCAAATAGTACAGTCTAATTTGTTAGCAAAGTGTCGCCACGCAGGTTTAGGGGTCAGTGTGAACTCTGTCATGTCTACTCTTGACCACCATAGCGCATGCAGGCCTAAAACCATGATTATCTTCGTCAGGTCAGTCAGCGTCCTTTTGTCGGGCAGCCGTAGGAATTTTAAAGTACACCAACTAATTGACTCTTCAGGTCATCGTGGCCGGACAGGATGGAATCCTGCTCGGTGATGGGACCTTTGGGAGATGACGATTTCGTTCGCCTCTTTCTCCTCCTCTTTGACTCCGCCCTCTCCCCTTGAGATCTGGAGCCAGGATCTGACGTGTACAGAACTTGTTCTCCCTTTCTTTTCCCAAGCATTTCCTTGTCGCTGGTTTCATCCATTTCGGACGCCTCTTCGTCTGACTTTATTGGCTCTTCAGCTTGGTCTTCAGGGACAAGAGCACTGAACGAGTTGGTGATGACAACATTGCTCACTGTCTCCTTCGTTGCAGAGCGTGACGACGCCGACCTGTCTTCGCACTTCTCAGTCCGTGATGCTGCCTCTACGTGGGCTGTGCTGTGAGCGGTACTGACCTCTGCCGAAACCTCTGTTTGTGCTGTTTCTTCTGCGTCCATCAAGTATTCTGTAGGAATCTGGAGAGATGCAGCAGTTCGGTTGGCGTACGTTTGAATACAGTCTTCGGGATCGTGGCCAAATTTTCGGCATGCGCTACACCAGGGAGCGCGGCACTGGCCTCGGACGTGTCCGACTTGCCTGCATCGTAGACATTGCGGTGCTCTGCCAGGTACGGAGACAAGTACGGTGGTTCCCAGAATCTTGAGCTGATGCGGCAAGCTGTCCGCAGTCACCCCTTCGTTCAATTCAATTGACAGTATTCTTGTGGTCGTCTCTACTTGTTCGAAGCCGGAGTAGTGCCACTTGTCTCGAACGATGCTTTTTATTTTTCCAAACGTAGAAAAAGCACTTGCTACGTTTGCATCTGGGACGCTAGTTGGAACCCAGTGCACCTTCATGGACAGCGCAGTCTTGCTCCCGTCTATTATTAAACATGTCTTGTTCTTTACTTGGATCTCTCGGAGCTGCAGCAATCTTTCTTTTTCTTTGGCAGAACGCACTGTGAGCAGCCACACATGATTGTACTGGTAGGCCCCAAGCGAAGCTAGCTCGTTTGGGTTGATGATTTTCTTCAAAGCAGGACCGAAATCGTCGATGCGGTATGGCCGGGCTGATGGGTCCCCATGAAGAATCAGCGAGTTTTCAAGCAGCTTACCGTCGGGAAGAGGTGGCAGTAAAATCTTGTACTCCATTGTACTTGGTGCAGAGGGGGCAGAAGCAGAAATGGTTTCAGAATGTTCCCGGCTAGGCTTAGCCGTTGAGAATACCTTTACGGAGCCCATTTCCAACGCGGCCATTCAGCTCGTCGTCTTCTTCGAACTCCCGGCCATCGATCCCCCCTGTTTTTTCAACTTAGTTTAGGAACCCCCTCCCCCCCTCCCTCGTTTCACGCCCTAAATTTTACACATGCAGAAATCAAGAGGGGGGTCAGGACATCCGGACCCCCCCTCTGAATCCGCCCCTGTATGTGCTGCACATTGTAACCATGTATTTCAATGCCATGCTATAAACTATTAGACTAACAACTTTTACCTTGCCTTATTCACGTGTGCTGTTGTTTCTTGGTCTAAATGATGTGAAATAGTTGCTTGTTTTCTTCATTGAATATTCTTCAGCCCACGTTGTTTCAGTGCTTGAACTATACTCTGTTTCAGCTTGTGTTGTACCGCAGGAAAGGCTACAAGCACGAGCTCCCTGCTCTAAAGCACATCTTGGCGGCACACGCTCTCGTGTACCAAGGGCAGCTGCCAACGCTATGAGCTCGCGCTTTTAGCCTTCGCTGCGGTACAAGATAAGGTGAAACGAAGTATAGTTCAATGTTAAAACCCGCGATAAAAATTGTCACGGTTTATAAGCCATTTCTTACAAGTGAACGTCGGGTGGTCCTCGGATGGTCGTGGCAGCCATGAAGAAATATAACATTCTCATCTCTTTGCGATCGTCGATTGGGTGATTTGTCGCATAAATGAACGTAAAAATGAGTGACAGCTGAAGCGAGCTGATTAAGGTCAAAAAGAAGAAGACGGGAAGAAAAAAAGAAAGAGAAGTTAACCTGGGGTACTTAAAAACAAACTAAAAGAAGCTCGGGCTTTAGTATGTGCCGTTTCGTTGCACCATAAAATAAAATAGAAAAAAAAAAAAAAAAAATCTGCTTCTGAGTTTTAGATATCTCCGCCAAATATCTAATGTTTGGCCTTTTGTAACAAAGGCAATGGGCATTTCACTTAAAATGCTCACCATCCCACGAACCGAAAGTCGCAGCTAATTCTCCGCTGAAAGAACTTGCAATCCGCTTCTTTAAAGTCGCAATTGTTCTTATGTGAAGGTAGAGTAATGCAGCTTATACCGTCCAATACATTGAAGCATCATGTTGCCAACGATCGTGCCGCAGCGTAATTGATGCCGCGGTACGACCGCTGGCAGGTCGTAGCTGTATCAGAAATCCTATGTGCACTCCACCAAAGATTCATATTTTCGCGCGTCCAGCCGCGCATGCGCACACCTTCTGGAGAACGCGCCGGTGTCGACACCTGTCGCGATCAATATCACGCGCTTCAGGCGAGCCCCTCCGGTCCCAACACTACCCAAGAATTCTAGTACACTGTAGTATTGGTTCAGGGCGTCTTTTACCCTCGGCACGCGGCTGGGTCGCGGCGAACCGACATGCACGGGACCGCGATGTCTGCTCCGAGGATGTCGCTTCTCCGCAGTGCAGTAGTGCGCAGGAGGAAGCGCACTCAACGGATCTAACTAGCACATCAGACGACGGGCAATGAAATAGTATGCTATTCAAATCAATGAAAATAACACTACAAAAAAAAAATAAAAAAAAAGCACAAGCTTACCGTAACGATCCGACAGTGTGGTATTCCGAGGGAATTCAAGATTTGGGGCATTTTACCGACATGTAGCACAATGTAGCAGGGATCCCCATGTGACAGTCACAGTGATGAGGTTGCTAGGAGTCAATTTGGAGCGGCCGAAAGTCCATTTTGGAGCAGCAAAAATAACTTTTGTAACATAAGCACATACTTCCTTTTCCTTCATACCACTCATGTGTAGGCCCTGCCGAACTGAAATACAATGTCTACTTTGCCTTCCCACTATTGTGAAGCCTTTTATTAGTATCAGTTGCACGGTAAGTTTGATTCCCTCGAACACAGAACAAGCTGTTTAAATGTGCGTAAAACAACAAAAACAAAAAGCATGGCAACAAGATGTTGATTGATGAATGCCAATATGAACTGAAGTACATAGTCATTTTCGGTACGGTATGACAAAGCAAATAATATATTCCACTGAAATAATGTTAGAATAGAATAATTTAGTGCACCTATGTTCATGTTTTGTACAGAATCAAAAGGGTCTAAAATCAGTCAAAAACAAACCTTTTGTATTTTATTCTGGACATAACATTTTATATGTATAACTTATAACGAAAATCTGCACCTGAATGATAAACGTATACCTTCTTAAAAACAGTCCCACCGAATTCGTTAAGGTTGTTTCCAAGCTTCCATTTGGTGCTGTAGATAATTTAGTTTTAGTGTACTCTATTGACTGTGCCATCGAACAGGTATGCAGCTACATAAGGGCAATAACTAAACGAGAAAGTCGACATAAAAAATAAACCCATAAAGCTGTCCATAAAATCTCAACAGAACTCAATTATCCTTGCTAAATCTAGAATATAAAAAATATATCGCCAGAATATTGCAATCTATTATACTAAATATAATAGCTACACGTTCCACCCTGGAAGGGTGCTTTCCCGTTAGGCGCGGGTGCGCTGTCGCAAAACAAGACATGCAAATTCGCATTGTCCATTTTGCGATTGTTTCTTCACTGCAGTACACCAGTGCACGGTGAGAAGAGTTCTCAACGACATTGCGAGAACAGACCACGCACCGGAGAAATATTGCAAAACTTCCTAGTACTGTCGGTGTTTGAAGGGAGGAAATCAAAGAGTACAATATTTGACGCTACCTTCGAAAGTTCTGAAAATTCACATACTCCTGCCGTAGCAATCTGGCCATGTAGAGGGACCTGAGCTATTCTATAGTGATATTGGCTTTTGGCGTCATGTTGGCTCACATTCCTAAAAGTTTCGCAAAATGTAGGATAAGCAAGTTTTTGCAGTTTGGCACAGCAACCACATCACTGTAGTCTTGCAATTGTTGTGTCATTTGCATATTGGGGCAAATGGCGTAGCAACTGCAAACCCGAATCACTGTCACACACAAATATAACAAATAAAAACATTTTTTTCTTTTTTTACTGCGAAGGTGTTATGCGCGAGGGTCTGGGAAAAAAATGTGTCCGCGGATGTTGACAGAAAACTCCCCAATGGTTGCGGGACGTATGAATAAATAAAAATGAAAAGAGGAGGCAACCAGCGTGTGTCAGCCTTCCTTGGCATTATTAGATGGTGAGGTTCTGATCCCTTGCTATCATCTCTAGGCATCGTCCTCGAGGTCACCCGAGGTCGTCCTAGGCGTCGTCCAAGAGGTCGTCCTAGAAGTCTTCTTTGAGGTCGTCCTAGACGTCATCCTCTAGGCGTCGTCCTAGACGTCATATTTGAGGTCGTCCTAGACGTCATAAAAATAACAACTTCGCTGGTCCTCCATCTTCACGTGAAGTGGAAGGGCTCTACAATTTTTTTAAGCCTTTCAATAGAACATGTCACAATATTTAGGTTGCAAGTTCATCTTGAGTATCACAACATGCTCCTATTTGGTGCTTCCGTTTCAGGTCGACGTGACAAAAGAGGAGCAAGTTTCGGGAGGAAAGTTCATTCTGTGACATACGAGGGGCATACCATATTGATTTACAATTTGTTGGACATACATTATGTCCACCTTCTCGACAGATTCTCCCCTGGAGATTAATGCCCTTGTATCACCTGTATGGCAGCCTCTCCATGCCCTACTGTAACCACTTTTTGGAAGTGCCTCACGCCCACGCCTGGACAGCTGCTTCCAGTTGAATAATGACCGTGAAATGGCGTCCTCGTAGACGTTTCTTATGTCACATCCCATGGTCGTACGGCAGATCTGAAAACCGGCCAAACCCTATAAGATAAGGTGTAGGTCAACCACATGCAGTGTCAATTCACGTGAACCCGCGATTGGCCGGCGTCTTATTGGGTTTGGGTGTCTTTCACCTGGCACCGTCTGTAGGATACATGCGAAGGATGTGCCGAATTCTCCGGTTAGAGTACTGGCGACAGGAACGTTTTTTCAAGGATAGTTTAAGAGTGGCCTGTGCGGCAGGGGATGAAAGTGCAGAGCGTCAGAGACGGTTATACTCGGAGTTGTGCAAATCCATTGAGGAAGTGGCGGAATTTCTGTGGCGGAGTGTGTGGCCTATGCTTGCTCGTGGGAAGAAGGAAAGAGTGACTTCTTCAGCAGGTCGCCGAATATGCCAAGTTCCTGGAACTTGGCCCCCAAGTTCAGCCTTGAGCCAAAGCTGAGCCCTCCAGATCTGGTGACGATGGCAAAGAAGGTCGCTTACAGAGCTACGGAACAGGACCGACCACGGTGCACTTCAGAGTGCGTGGACACTCTTCAGGGTCTCAAGTCGCGCGGATGACAGGTGGAATTGACACCTTTGGTCAACTATTTCGTGACCAATCAGTTTTATGTTTTGGAATCAGATACGGTTCCTTTGTTGTCATGCCAGAGGGTGTTTTTTGTGAAAAAGTGAATGCAGCTATTTCAAAACTCTTAGGCAGGTTGATGTGATGCTGAAAAAGGCTAAGACCAGCGCTATGGAGATGTGTGAGAACCTAGCCTTGAGCCAGTTGGAGGGGCGTATCAAGAAATCGGAAGGGCTACATCTCGAGATATTTTTTTTAGCACCAAGACACAAAGGCTTGTGCCCGTATAGGACGATCGTCACTGAAAGGGGCACGTGGCAACGGCAGATGGCAGCGTTCATTCAGAAACAGCTGGCTCCGTTGGATGTGGGGGACCCTTTCAGGGTGGCAAACTCTGAGGTGGTGTGCAATTTTTTAAAAGACAATGAGGCCACGAGGTGGTCGGCCTTCAGCGTTGACGTTGAGGATATATTTTATTCGCTACCTCACGACCAGCTGCTTGCCTCTGCAAGATATTTTATTGAAACAAATGGGGAACTCGGGTTCAGAAACTCCAATGGAGTGGCCATGGAGGATTTCCTTGAGATGTTGCCATTTCTTTCTTTATTCTTTCTTTTCCCGATCGGGTCGGGAGGTGGGCAGAGACTAAAGGCGTGATGCCTGACGAGGTCTCTGCCCCCCTTACAGCTCTAGCACAGCATTGTAAAATAGTGCAAAACTTTCATGCAAAAAATACCGTCAAGACAACATGATGTAAGCACAGGTATACATAGAAACAAGTAAAAAAAGCAACCGCACAACAGTTTTGTCAGAAAGGTGAAAAGTCTGAGCGAAATACATAAATACCAAATATGATTTATGAAATTGCATAGGTTTGCTAACACAGTGTCACTGCCCACCAAAATTTCTTTTAACTTTTTTTTTTAAATTGTAGTAGATTATATTTAAAATCAATTAGTCCCTCTGTACTATTTAAAAATTTGGCCACTTGAAAACGTTTTGTCTGTCTCCCGTAACTGGTGCGTATTTTAGGAGGTCGTCTATGGCTGTGTCGAAGTGTGTAATGTTTACTGTCATCTAACGAAATCATAAAAAGGCTTTCGTTGTGTATTTTTTGTAATAGCTTAAAATAATAATTTGGTTGACTTTGAGTAGGCTATGTTTATTGAATAATGAACCGGTAGGGAGGTCTTGGGCGTTACCTTTATGGTCTTCAAAAAGTCGTAGAACTTTTTTCTGTAGGACGGCCAGTCTATTATAATTTGTGGTCGATGTCGTTCCCCAAACTAAAATACTGTAATAAAGTTTCGAGAAAAATAGTGAGTAATACAAATTTTTTTTAGCCAAAGGGGTATAAGATTTTGTATCTTGTATATAAATTTAACGGCTCTAGATAACTCGGTGCTTAGCCTCTTTATGTGAGTATTCCAATTTAATTCGCGATTGAACAACACGCTGAGAAATTTTTGTTCGCTAGCCTCCTCTATAATCTCATTTTTAAAACATATACGGTAGTCACCTTAGTGTTGTCGAGTTTATTTACAGGACAGAAAATTATATATTTTGTTTTCTTTGCATTTAGTTGTAATTTATTGTTCTGAAGCCATACTGAGAGATGCTTCAAATAGCTGTTTGCCGTTAATTCCAGGAATGCTTTAGAAGCTGAAGTAAAAAATGCATTAGTATTGTCCGCGTACATGACAAGCTCCGGGAAGTTTAGAACATTTGTGATATCGTTAACTTAAAGAAGGAATAATAAGGGTCCTAGTATAGACCCCTGTGCTTAATTTTGAGTATAGTTGAAGAAATGTTATTGGTGTGTACGAACTGCGAGCGATTTTCAAGGTAGTTTTTTTATTAAGGTCAGGGCAACCCCACGTATGCCATATTGTTGAAGTTTGATTAGTAGTATGTCGTGTTGAATAGTGTCGAATGCTTTTTTGAAATCTAGAAACAGGCCTAAGGTGTACAGTTTATGTTCAATGTTATTTATAATTTTATCTTTTACCTCAACTAGTGCTTCTGCTGATTTTGATTTTTGAAAGCCGTACTGACATTTATTTATTACATCGTGTTTATACAAAAAGCCCTCTAGCCTAATGTTTATAACCCCCTCAAATATTTTTGAGAAAATAGGCAAAACCGAGATTGGTCTGTATTTTTGTAGAAGTTGTTCCCCTTTGTAGACCGGGGTAACTCGCACAGCTTTAAGTTCGTCTGGAAATATACCAGTTTCTAAAGTGCGATTTATTATATGTGATAAGAGTTTACTTATTTGTTGAGAGACATACTTGACAGGCTTTGATTTGAAATCGTCTATACCAGCTGCAGCATTATTTTTTATTTTGTGTATAAACCCTTCCACTTCATATAATGTTGTTGGTGATAGCATTATTGTATTCGATAGGCTAGTTGTGGTCTCTGTGGCACAGCGTTGCGAAGAACTTTCACGGGACTCTCAGTTTCGAAAACAGGCATCTGGTGAACTAACGTCAACGAAGTGCATATTCATCAGATTCGCCATTTCCTGGCCACTTACATTTTTTCCATCGACAGTAATACTTTGAATTCCTCGCACGCGTCTCTTCCTATCAGTGATTGTGTTTACAGTTTCCCATATCTTTCGAGGATCTGAATTCTATGGTTGTAGGCTGGAACAATCCTTTGATCCCACAAAAGCAAGTTGTGTGTATTGGGTCCTGTGTGGCACCAATTTTGAGCGACATTTACCTATCCGGGGTAGATAGGGCAGTGGAGTGTGCTCTGGGGGAATCGGCTGCAAAAAGGGTGTTTCGATATGTAGACGAGTTTTTGGTTTTGTATGAGGGGGCGGAAAAAGATGCTACACGGTCTTTTGTTTTAGACGCCTTTGAAAAGTGTGGTGGAAGCCTGAGGTTCACGCGTGAAGAGCCAAATGAAGGGGCTCTGCAGTTCCCAGATTTGACGATGTATCCGAGTGACAAGAATTTAATGTTGGTCATTTTGCCCGCATTCTAAAAAGACGATTCTTGATTTAAAATCTATGCACTCAAAAGTGATCAAGAGGGCCATAGCGGTGTCGTGCCTTGGGTCGGCCCTCAAAGAATCATGTGCCCACAAGATGAGCAAAGGTTTTGGAAGACAAATTGATAGACTGAAGGAGTCGGGGTTCCCGTTGGCACTCTTGGCGGAATTAGCCAGCACACTTCTTTAAAACAGCGAAGGGGGTAGCGAGGACAAAGCCGCAAAGGTAAAAGAAGCACATGGTGGTGGCCCCCTACCTCCACCGTGTGTCCCATAACTTGAAACAAGTACTAGGTAGTAGATATGGAATACCGGTAGTGTTTGCTGTACCCCCAAAAATAGGACAGATATGTTCCAGGGTTGGTGCAGGTGCAAATGGTCATTCGAAGGAAAAGTGTACCAAGGCGCACAGAAAACCTTTTGTCACTTGTGTTTCTTGCGTGGTGTATAAGATGCCTTTGTCATGTCACAGGTGCTATGTGGGACAAACAGGAAGATGTTTGAATGATAGATTAAAAGAATATTCATATTCGCTCGGAGCCACAATTGGGGGGCTTTTGCCAATTCACTGCAGAGGGTGCAAATGTCGGCCCAATTTTGGCAGGGTCACCATTCTGGGCACACACAGGGATAAGGTGATGAGAGATTATAGGGGTCTTCCACATTTTGTGCCGGCATTCATGTGTTAGTGAACCTTTTTTTGGCGCTGTCAGCAAAAGAGATATCCTTCCTGCGGGAAAAAATGAGTCACGTAGGGAACGGCTAGAAATGTAGGTTACTGATACGCTTCACGGTTGGAAAGTCTGGCCCTTTGTTTGTGTGCAATCTTTTAAGATACTGTGAATGTACTTTCTGTCTCAGTTTCCTTCATTAAAATTCTTCAGTTGCGAGTACAGCATTGTCCTGTCGTGTTTGTTCTTCTTCGTAGTCCACGTTTTCCGAGATGTTTTCCCCATCATGTTTAACGTCAACCAACTGGCCCAGTTCCTCACCTTACCAAAGGCTTTGTTTGTTTGCATTTGAGCAAAAAAGTAACTGGGTCGTGCGTTTGTTTAGACAGCGGAAAGTAAAGGCCCGTTCACACACTTGCTTTTCGCTTAGGATCGAGCTTTTGCGATCTCCTGCGACGAGAGAACACACTGTCCACTAGCTCCATTTAGGAGTTAACGCTGAAATTGCACTTCACTAGAGCGAAGGCTTTGCGGTATTTGCAAGATCAAATGCACGTACCATCTACGAGAAATGGTTGTTTATAACATTGCCAAAAGTGTTTTGAGCCAGAAAAGAAAGAATGACGCTCGAAAGATAAATGTACGGAAACCGAAAGCATTCCACGGCCACCCCACAGATGGCGCCAGCATATTCTCTCCTCCCGAGACTTCAAGGTGTTTTAAGGCTGTGAGCCACCCTTTAGTCGGCACCAGTGGGTGCCCGTAGAAATTTGGCCAACGTGGTACAACTGTCAGCCCAGAGTCTCTTAACGTCTGTCGCATTGTAGCGGCACATGACCACATGCCGGTACGACGCTCGTCCGAATTGAGACAGGCAGGGTCGGGAACTGAAGCCAGAAGATTCCGGGGTTCTTCAGCGCACTCCGAGCAGCATCGCGTCACAACCGCTCACTACGAGAGAAAACGCTGTAATCGCCCCTCGGGTAACCCCGGAACCTTTCCAATCTTCGTTCAACTAGACCGAAGGTCTTTGCAGTATTTGCAAGATTAAATCTATGCGCTATCTACGAGAAATGGTCACTTGTAACGATTACAGAATTATTTCAAACCCACGATGAAATAATGAGGCATAAAACTTTCGTTGTAAGCGGTCATGTGCAGTTGCGATGCACAAGGTCACGCTCGTATGTCTACACCAGGCTTGATGCACCAGCCCTTTCACCATTTGTTTGTCAAGTGGCTATGCTGCTTATTTCATTTGTGCCGATTAAAGTTTCCAGAAGAGCATCAAGAGCCATCAACCATCCATAGAACTTCCAAGGTCTGCAGCCAGCCATCAGTACTGTTGCAGCGTCACGAAGCAGCCATTCAAGACAAATAGGAGCAGATGTAAAGTGCCTAAATGCAAAGGGTGCTTTTGAGACTAGCTTTATTAGGTACTTTGTTTTGTGTTCAGATCAAAATAAGTTAGAATCTCTCTCCTATCCGACTTGCTAGTTGCCGCATGGTTCCGTACACCTTGGACGGGGGCTTGCCTGCATGGACAAAAAGGAAATGAGACGTTAGAAACACAGTGCTGCCTGTGGCTCTACCATAAAAGCCCGCAAGGACGCCCTCCCCCAAGATATCGCTCATCCCATTTTTCTGGCTAAATATCCGTAACATAAAAATGCCAAAACATCTCCCCCCTCCCAACCCCCCCCCCCCACCCCCCACCCCCGATTCCCCGGGAATCACATCAATTGCGCGATCTGCGGTACCAGTACGTGTAACAAGCGAATTCGCAGAGGGTTCCCGCATTTTTGTCTGCGATACCAGTTCCCTTGGCACGCACATTTAGCCGATTTCTATGTGTTAATCGCGCCGTGAAACACAAACCTGATGCATCCACAGTCTGCAGTATCCTTTCCCGTGACACAGGAGTTCGTAGCGAATTTCTGCATATTTATCGCATCGTAAAATGCTAATTTGCCATGTCTGCGATCTGCAGTATCAGTTCCTGTGTCACGTGGTTTGTAGCAGATGCCTCTTGTGTTCATCATTAATTTTTGATAAAGTTTTGCTTTCTCATCCCCAAAAATAGCCCTCCTCATTTTTTTCACCATTTATCTTTTCATTATGGGCGGGCACTCTTACGGGATCTTGCAATAATAATCTCTCTGCTTAAAAAAAATGAAAAAATTTCTTCCTTCTGCTAAACTTCGCCCGCACACCCTCGACACTTGCAACATCTGTCGGCGGCAAATACAACCAGGCGAGCACGGTCAGGAAATCGTCAACGAATGCTGCCGTAGACTGCCCAAAAACAGGTTTTCCTTTTTTGAACGAGGCATGTTCATCCATTGATGTTTTAACGCCAAGCTTCCACTACGTACCTGCACCTCTGTAGTAATCGCAGCATGATACGTTAAAGGGCAACTCCACTCCATTTTTACAATTTTTGGGTTACGATCTGTTTAGTCGAAGTGGGCGATCCTGAATCACGAGATATAATTTGTTTTTCGGTAGTGTGTATAGTTTTGTAAATATTGCAAATCCAAATATCGTTCCGGCGGCACGGCAAAACCGAAACTACCGGCTGAAGCAGCTTGGCAACACCGATATTAGTGGCGCGTCGTCGGCATGACCTAGTTCTCATCCCGCGCTTGAGCTTACGCACCGACAATGTCGGCTCAGTTGCACAGGGAGTTTCAAAACAGAACGTAAGTTGCACATTTTCTTTTTTGCCGCTTCACTTTGTTAATATGCACCAAATGTAATAAGTTTTAGTGTGTATTTATAAATTTGCCGGCCGAAAAGCGAATCCGACTGCTATAAATATGACGCGGTCAGTGCCGGCGCAGCGTGACTGTATTTGTTTCTTGCTCGCGGACCGAGAGAAAAAGAAATAATGGGACATAGATGGACAGATGTATCCACAAGCGGTCTAAGTTGTTAAAGCTAAGGTGCCTTTATGTGCACGCTAGTCAGATCAGCCGCGACCTGCTGCGTCCGGCCGATCGTGCTGCAGCAGCCGGCGGACGGTACGCGAACAGCAACGGCACCGCATCGTTCTTCAAAGACGCATGTTTCGTGGAGAAACCCGCAACAGTCAGCAGCCGCAGATCCCGTGTGTAGGTGTCTGACGTAAAGTGCTGGGAGTAGAGCTTTGCGTTGGAGCTCGGAGTCGACGGTCTTCCGAGGACCGAAGTCTATCCGGCGAACGGCACCGACCCACACCTTGTGCCTCTTCCGGTCTCTTGGGAACTGGTGGAACCGCAGCTCCGGGTTGCGCACCAGATTGTTGGTGCAACCCACAGCACTACAAGCCGTGTTCGACATTGCCCAACGCGAGTCAGGCGTGTCTCTCCGGCTGCACGGCACGCGCGTGAGCGAGCAGCGCCGCTTTGCTCTCTTCCGCGCTGTTGCGGAAGCAATGCTGGGGGTTAAATGAACGGCCTGGACGCTAATAAAAATAGGAGAACACAGGGTAACATGGTAAGCAGCTCTTGCCGTCTGCAGAATCGCAGAATGCTCGTATGGCGTCTGCGGCGTCCATACGAGAGCGTAGAACTAAACCTACGTCATTGCCCAGCATTGCTTCACTAGCTCACCCGGTGCCAGCGTTGCTCACCCGCTTTCGGGCCGCTAACCGAGCCGGGAGAACATTTTTAATATTGGTTTTAATTGGTAATGCGGCGTCGGTTTGACGTATGACCGTATTTTGATCCCCTAAAGCGATATCAGTCATTTCGATAGGGTCGACTTTTTGAGTGGAGTTGCCCTTTAAGAAACAAATTTTTTGCAGACAGTCTAAAGTGGGTTCGAACCGATTGTGTACATGGTGCATAACACTGCTGAAATTTCAATAAAGCATTTTCTAAACAAATCCCCGGGTGTTCTTCCCCATCACTAGTTCTTATCCCGCGAGTGACCATAGAGGCCTGAGAAACCAGTTGGCCAAATTCATAACGGCAAAGTGTGAACAATACAAGGTTCCCCAGATTCAATGACATGGCAGGCTTACCGAGAACCAGATTGCAGAGGGCTGTCCTTGCAGCCCTGATGTTTTGGTAGGAGCCGAGGATGTGAACCTTGCTGCAAAGAAACCAAGAAACACACGCACAGCCATTTTGAGTACCCCCTTCTCTTGCCTCAGCTCAAACGACCAGGAGCACAAACTACGGCAAAGCTATGGCGGCCAAAACACGTCTTCAACTGGTGCGTTTAACGCACAGTCGTTCTGCCCCCTCCATTTCGACCTGGCAGTTTCACAGCCACGTAATACTGCAGAGCGCTGCGATGCTGGGTGTGGTACAGTAGCATAGGTAAATACGAAGGTCGCGGATGAAATGCATCTTCCATATCCACCTTTGCGCCTGCGGCTGGCAAGACAAAAACTCTGGCAGCCTCGAAACGAGAAGCCGCGACGTCTGCTTGTCTTTTTTGGCGGCGCTTTTAAAACCAACCGTCAGTACTGTGGCAACCCGGAATATTACACAGCTGCTCCAACTTGTGGGCAGTAAGTCGAATATGAATGGTGCCATCGATTGGGTAGCCCTGGAACTGCGCATATTTCCCAATCTCTCGAAATAGCGAGTGCATTTGATTTCTCAAATACCGCAAAAATTTCAGTTTACTTATACGAATATCAGAAGTGTTCTGGTGCTATCCTATAGATCAGGGGACTCAAACTCATTTGAGTGAAGGGGCCAGACATCCCATCCACAATACAGGAGGACGCTTAAGCTTCGCCTTTAAGAGTGCAAAGCGATAGCTCAACATGTAAACCCCTACTCGTTCCCAAGCCGTGCAAGCGTGTCTGCGTGGCCTAGCCGGTAGCGTGCCTGGCTTGCAACCGAAGGGTCGTGGGTTTGAATTCTGCCTCCGCCTAAAGTTCTTTAAATTTTTTCTGTAAGGCAAGTGATTTACTTTATAAAGCCAAATCATTTGAGACATGTGGCGACCTTCATTTTGCATTACATGTCATGTTTTAATTACCTTCATTCCACGCATGACGTCATGTTTCATGTGAGCATTGTGGGTTGTTTGAAATACACGTGGGTGTTAATTTCCCCGTCTTTTTCCCATCCCACGCTTCCGACACCTACTCCGGTTTTTCTGTGAAACGAGCTCCTTAAAGCTATCGCTTTAAAATGTCAAAGGCTAACATGGGGCGGGGGGTTACAGTATTTACACAAATGTAGGTCAACCCATTTTTCTATTCTTGAAAATCTGAAGTGGGGGTTTAACTTAAAATCGAACCAAAGCATTCCATCACCGACAAAAACGAAACAATTGCAATATCAAGAACACTTTGGCTTGTTACGAGCTCAGCCAGCTGTACCTGTAGCATTGAGTCATTCTGTGCGCCCATTTTACAAGTTCTTTTTTTTCTAAACTTGCGCGAACGAGTATTATTGATAGCGATTCACAAATTAGCCCAAATATATGGCGGTGAACAGTGCACGGCACGCCCAACTCCTGGGGGTGGCGGCACTTCTTGTAAGAGCCACCCCGGAGGCCGCTGGAACAGCCTCGCGCCTCACTCCCCGCAGTTCCTTTTCACAGTTTTTCGCACGATTCACGGTCGCAAGTCGTTTGATAGAGTGTCGAGTTCATGCTGGAGCGCCAACGTTATTTTGTATTGATACGCGTGATCCGTGCAGTGTAGGGTTTTGGGGCTCTTTTATGGCCATTCTTTATCCAGAAGCAACCAACAACTGCGCTGCTGGATGCAAGTTCGACCCGTCAAAGCGGGTGTTGCTCCAGTCTGCAATAGCGCGGGATCTTAACTGTGACGGCAAACAAAGAGGCTTCCGCGGGCCAAAGTCTGGATAGGTTGGGGTCGCCTCCCACAGTTGGAGGTCAGGCTTGCAACGTACGCCGCAAAAGTGGGAAATCAGTCTTGCAACACGATCAACAAGTAGGCGTGGAAGATGCGGTTGATCCTGTCATTTGCGAAGCGCGAGATTTCGTCGGACGACGCCGACGCCGTGCTTTGAGAACGTAGCAGTGATGACGACGGGACTGACATCACCAGTGTGGACGAATCATAGTCTCTAGTCGCGGACAGAGTGAGAACGACAGAGAGCAGCTTCAGTTGTTCCGCCTCCAGCGCGAGCTTCCTAGTTTCGACAATGCCTGGGCATCTCAAGCGCCTTGTGTGTGCATGCGCAGCCAAAGCACGTCAGATGACATCGATCGCGTGCTGGAGGCTAGGCTTTCGAAACAAATACCCTGCCATTCTCACGTGTTTGCCGTCAAATGCACCTCTGAAAATTTTTTTTTTTGCTGATGTGCAATGTGGGGGGATGATGTGCTGATGTGCAATGTGGGTCGACTTACAATCATGCAAATACTAATATATACCGTATTTAAACGATTGTAAGTCGACTCGATTGTAAATCAATCCCCCCATATTGCACATAAAAAAAAAAAAAAAAAAAAACTTTAGATGCGCATTTTACTGCGAACACGTGAGAACGGCAAAGTATCTGTTTCGAAAGCAGAGCCTTCAACACGCGATCGATGCCTTCTGGCGTGCTTTGGCTGCGCATGCACGCGCGAGGTGCATGAGATGCTCAGGAGTGATCGAAACCGGGAAGTTCACGCTGGAGGCGGGACAACTGAAGCTGCTCACTGTCGTTCTCACTCCGTCCGCGACTAGGCTACGACTCGTCCGCACTGGGGATGTCAGTCCCGTCGTCATCACTGCTACGTTCTCGAAGCACGTCGTCGGCGTCGTCCAACGAAGTCTCGCACTTTGCAGATGACAGGATCAACCACACCTTCTGCGCTTGCTCGGCGATCGCATTGGACGTCACGGGTAGGGACCGATTGCACACTTTTGCGGCGCATGTTGCAAGCCTGACTTCCAACTCTGGAAGGCACCCCCACCTATCCAGACTTTGGCCTACGGAAGCCTCTTCGTTTGCCGCCACAGTTTAAGATCCCGCACCACTGCAGACTCCACTGGAGCATCACCCGCTCCGACGGGTTGAACTTGCGTCCAACAGCGCAGTTGTTGGTTGCTTCTGAGTGAAGAATGGCCATAAACAAACACTGAATCCTAAACTGCCCGGATCACGCGTGTCAATAAAAAAAAAACATAGTTAGCGCTCCAGCATGATCTCGTCACTCGATCAAACGATCCTGAGACCGTGAATCGTGCGAAAAACTGCGAAGAGAAGCCGCGGGGTGAGTGAGCCGTGAGGCTGTTCCAGCAGCCTCCGGAGTGGCTCTTACAAGAAGTGCCGCCACTCCCCGGGAGTCGGGCGCGCAGTGCGCCGTTCACACGGGTTAATTTGCGAATCGCTATCAATAATACTAGTTCGTGCAAATAAAAAAATAATTTGTAAAATGAGCTCACAGAATAGCGCAATGCTAGAGGTACAGCCGGCGGAACTCGTAACAAGCCGAGGTGCTCATGATTCGCGATTGTTTCGTTTTGCCGGCGGTGGAATGCTTTGGTTCGATTATAAGTCGACCCCCCCACTTCAGACTTTCAAAGATTGAAAAAAGGATCGACCTACATTCGTGAAAATATGGTAGTAGCGCAGAAAATATTTACAGAGATTTGTTCCGCATTGCAAAGCAGCCAAGTTTTTCAGCGACACCCAGAGATTCCCTAAAAAAGGGATCTTGTGCCATTGGCTTTTTCTTAAAATGGCCGTTTTGCAAGTGCCGTCTTTTTTAGCTTTTGTTTATTCACACTACTACTCCGGGTTTGTACCTGGTGTGATCACAAGATATAAAATACCACCATCCAGCCAACGCGCTGGAGTTTTCAATACATCTAGAAACCATGCACAGAATCGTTACAATGTCGCTCAAGTCACTAGGGAAGTGTCTGGAATAAATCCTTTCCATATGTTAGTTTTGTTTTCCTGACAATTTTTATAGCAAAATTAGAAGCAATTCTTCTGTCTTAACGGAATGTAGGACGAAACAATCCTCAATCTGAGAGAAAACAGATTAGAGCCAATCTGTTAAAATGTCATAAGAGCAGAGTTTCCAGTAGAAATGAATGGACGACAAGAGGTCAATATTATGGCGCATGCAGCACTCGAAGCATAGGAAGGGGTGCTCGCAGTCACGGGACACTTACGGGCCGCGTCCCAGAGAGTCGGCCCTCAGGCCGCGTGTTTGAGACCCCAGCTTGAGATGGTGCCAGTGTTTTCCTCTCGTTGTAAGCAGTTGCAAGCGGCAACACGCACTCGACCAGACACATACGAATCGGCCTTGAAATGTCGCACCCTCGGGACATCACTCGCCGATGCCCGCTTTAGGGTGTGTTCACACTACGGAGTTTTTGTCCGAGAAAGGAACTAAACGTCATGAAGATCCGAGGAGAGTGCGTCGTGTCACGGATGTTCCCCAATCCACCGAGCCCAGCGCGGAGCCCCAAGAATCTGCGACCCGCCCACAGAATATTCGTCGTCCTGTCAGAGTGACCAGCCCCCTCTGTTTGGGGAAGGATTATGCTTAGCAGCATAAAAGGGATACTGAACCAAAGAATTTAGTGTCCATAATAAGTGACGCACATTCTTTCACGAGCCAGCAGCCGCCGGTGTGCGCGAGCACACGCAACGAAAATGACGTCAAAGACCTCCATTCGCACTTAAGAGGACAGTGAAATGCAGGGGCTTCGGGCCAAAGGAGAATAAATACAGGCTTTTATCTCTACAAGTGAAAGCTACGTGCTTGTTAGACCAATGAATCGCTTACCTTTTACACCAGACACTACTGGTGTAGATGAGAAAACCTGTCTTTATTCTCCTTTGGCCCGAAGCCCACTGTCATCTTAACTGCGAATGGAGGTCTTTGACGTCATTTTTGTTGCGTGTGCTCGCGCACACCGCGGCCTGCTGGCTCGTGGAAAGAACGTGCGCCACTTATTATGACACTAAATTCCTTGGTTCAGTACCCTTAAGGTGTCTTCCTTTTCTTTTCTTTTTTTTCACCCTTCTTTTGTTTGATGTACCCCCAAAGGCCACAAACACGTTCTCAAAAAGGAAGACTGCTGACTCAACTACGCGTGACTCCGTCCTGCGAATGCTCGCTCAAGTTTTTTTAAGCACCCCTCTTCCCGCGGCACTTCCTTCTAGCGGCTCTACGACGTGCTCG
>JABSTQ010006149.1:0-71238 GCA_013358835.2 Ixodes persulcatus
TTTATTTCAATTTTCATTTCCAGAGCTGAGTTTGAGGCGTGTCCTGTCCCCCTTGTTTCTGTCGTTCTTACACTTTTTCTTTCAAATTTCATCCCAGAGCTGAGTTTGAGGCGTTGGCCTGTCCCCCTTTTTTTCTGTCGTCTTACACTTTTTCTTTCAAATTTCATTCCCAGAGCTGAGTTGAGGCGTGTCCCTTGTCCCCTTTTTTCTGTAGTCTTACACTTTTTCTTTCAAATTCTCATTCCCAGAGCTGAGTTTGAGGGGACGTGTCCTGTCCTTTTTTTTGTCGTCTTACACTTTTTCTTTCAAATTTCATTCCAGAGCTGAGTTTGAGGCGTTGTCCTGTCCCCCTTTTTTCTGTCGTCTTACACTTTTCTTCAATTTCATTCCAGAGCTGAGTGTTTGAGGCGTTGTCCTGTCCCCTTTTTTCTGGTCGTCATTACACTTTTTCTTTCAAATTTCATTTCCCAGAGATGAAGTTTGAGACGTTGTCCTGTCCCCTTTCTTGCTGTCCGTCCTTACACTTTTTCTTTCAAATTTCATGCCCCAGGAGCTGAGGTTGAGACGTTGTCCCCTGTCCCCTTTTTTCTGTCTTCTTACACTTTTTTTTTTTTCAAATTTCATTCCCAGTATCAGTATTTGCATCATGTAGAAACTAAACGTACTATATGCCCAGGCGTCACTCGGGCGGGTTCGAGCGGATTACTACCACTGTGGCAAGGGGTAGGTGGAGGCAATTGCCAGATCGCTTCAAGGTTTTTCTGAGTATCAACCACCTGCCTGCCCCTGGCCGTTTCGAACTGGATGAGTATCGTTTAAACAGTGCGTTCGTGTGATCACTACTGCGTGATTCACGTTAAAGACCCCTCCCTCCCCCCCCCCCCCCCCAGGCTGGCGGTCACAATTACGGATCTGCACACGTCACTCTGCACTGGCAAATATTCCAGAACATCCGGGACACTCGTCGTCTCTTAATTGCCTGACCAACTTCGCGGAGTCTAAATATCACACCCTAACTTTTCTAAACCTGATTTCGTGAAAACCAGTGAGGCGTGAAGACGTTATTTGGAACTGAAACTGTGGTGGAACATGAAAACCGGACTTCGAACTTTGCGCACTTTGACTTAAAAAAAATTCGAAACCTTCGATGTTTTTTGTTTTTTTTTTCTCCAAATTTAGCCCTAAAAGAGAATCGAAACCTTCGAACTTTTCGAACTTTATGTAGCAAGAAATTCGAAATCTTCGAATTTATCGAACTTATGTTTATAAGAATTCGAAACATTCGAATTTTTCGAATTTCAGATCCAAAGAAATTCGAAACATTCGAATCTCTCAAATTTTAAATTAGGAAAGTTCGAAATTTTCGAATTTTTTCGTACCTCAAGTAAAAACATATTCGAAATAATCGAACCCGTACTTTTAGAAACCGTGAAAGCTTCGAACTTTTCGAAATCGAAACTCCATGATTTTTGAAAGTTGCGAATTTTTCGAATTTGAATCTCCGTACGGTCGAAAATATCGAACCTTTTGATTTCGAACATCAGTTCGGTTCGAAAATATCGAAACCTTTCGAATTCGAACCTAGGGTGGTTCGCGGCATCCCTACTCCTGAATAAACTTCCCAAGAATGGGCACCGACGCATACCGCAAGCGGCACCTACTTTGCTCGATTTCCGTCTTTTCAGACTACAAAAGTCGCCTTTACTTAACAAGGCCAAGTACACACACGAAACATTTAAGACTAACTATTTATCCGGTCGTTTGCTGCTCGCAATGGTCGAGGCTTACGGTTTGACCTTGCGGAACGAAATAGCGAGAAGGCTGGGATAACGTTTGTGCTGTCCTCTCAGGTTTTAAAATGTGTGAACCTTACTGGTGATGTGCTCTTCGCATTGTAGCCTATAAGCCGTTCATCCCTAAGCTAACAGTGCGGAGTAAGCTACGTACTCGTAGGGAACAGTCAACATTTATCTTTCGCCACGTAATAACGCTTTGGTTCCCATCCACGCGCAGAGAAGGGGACTGGTCAGGGGATCAAAGGAAGATGTTTGAAATGTTTTCTGAGCTCGTAGCTCCCACCGCACTGTCACTTTAGGGATATAACGAAGTATAGTATTGTCGTGATGACATGACGCCATGAATCTGTCTTGCCTGGAGATGGTGAGCCCTGGCCTCCCAGCGATGTCTTTACACGTAAGCTTTTTTCCTTCGCCTTTTCAGACCGCCTTTGTGTGTTTCTCGAGTTTTTCGTACAAGCTTTGCGCTCAGATGGCCGTCGTTTATTTACTTTGATGTCTTTTTCACGACATTTCATCATGGAAAATTATTTTTAGCTTTGTTTTTTAAAGCTCGCGAATGAACTTTCTAATTTGGGACAAAAGTAATTTTAGAAGTAATGAATAATTTCTTTGAGATCACCGTCTGAAAATAATTCATTACAATACTAACTTACCATCATAGAAAAGTAATTATTGCACCATGCGTTGCCTCCAAATGTAATTCAATTACTATAATTTTATTCCAGTAGTATCATTACTGCCATTTCTGCATCAAGGTAATAACGTAAACAAAGGTATATTAGGACAGAATAAATATGCCCACTTACGTTCGTAGCAGGGGGCAGATCAGGTCAATCCGGTCCAGCAAGTGTGCGGCGATGTGGATGACGTCAGCTTATCTTTTTGCTTCAGCCCTTCATCGTTGCCGCTAAAACGCTCAGTACGCTAAAACACGGCAGCGAGGATTTTTTTTTACGTTGTGTCTTTAGAAAGCCGACGGTATAAAAAAATGTTTAATCCACAAATATATGTTTATTAGAAACAGTTTGAAGGGGCGATGCAAACTTTTGCATAAGATACTCATGCTTATCAAAAACAAGAACTATTTAACGAGTGAAGAAAGGTAAAAAACGCAGGCGAGCTGGTGAATGACATCCATAGTAACCCTGAGACGTAGGAAAATAAAAAAAAAATGGACAGAACAACGAAGTCTCTAACACAGCTTTGTTAGTGACTTGGTTGTTCTGTCGTTGTTTTCCCTTCGTCTCAGGGTTACTATGGAAGTATTTAACGACGTCTATTTCAGATTTTTACAGCGAAGCTGTTTATGGCTAGGTACTGGCAGATCGCCTCCGGCGACAAGCAAACGATTCTCCTCTCCACCTCCGCCGCCTCTTTCCCGAGTCGTGTTACGCTCAACACCTCCCAGAAAAGAGGCCGTAGCGCTCCGAGTGGTTACGCCACAATGTCGGAGAAGGACGTTGATGGCGCAACTACGTGAGAAAATTACAGGCATCGACGTGAACAAAAAACGTTCCTTGCCGAGTGGCACGGTGGTGTTTGTGAGTGTTTATCCGACATAAGTATATGTTTTAAAAAGCACAATTTATTATATATATATATATATATAATATTAACATAATATACAACGCGCTATCAAGGTTGAAAGTACCAATTTTATATTTATGATTATCCCCGTAACTGCGGGACCACACTTTTCGAATGAACCGGTCCGCTCCCACGTTTTCTTCCCTCGTACGGGCTCAGATTCTGGTAAATTTACGTTGTGTGTGAGCTGCCGAATGTCTGTCTTAAAAGGAAGGCTGAGACTTCCAGAAGGAAAAGGAACCGAAAACAATCAAGTCATTGCCGCAGGGAGCGCACAAAAGCAAGAGATGGGATGACAACGTTAAGCCTCTTGTCCGACACTGCTGCCGGTGCGGTCGTGTGTGGTTTTTTTAGACTTCTTTCCTTCCCGTCGTTTCTCTGTCGTCACCGCAGTCTCAGGTAGGTTTTTTATGTTCGCTTGATACTACGGCATTTACGTGGATTCGCGGAACAAGTCCTGCTACGGTTTGACCGACATGTGTGCCAACTATACTTGTTGCACCGTATGATGCACCGCAGGAAATGCTACAAGCGCGATCTCCTTGCTGTAGGGCACATTTCGGCTGCACGAGCTCTCGTGCAATAAGAGCAGCTCCCAACGCTATGAGCTCGCGCTCTAGCCTTCTCTGGGGAACAACATAAGGTTAAACGTAGTATAGTCAACGATAATTCTGGTCGATTATTGATAGACCTCTCTCTCGACACAGAGAAACTTCTTGGAGTTCGTGTTGAAATGTTTTCGTGGCGGATATCGCGGGAAGTATGCATACGAACGACAGGTGAGAAAAAACTTATTTACGGGCTTCTTGGTCATGTAGGACGCTAGTAAAGTGCTGCAGTCAATTTTTTTAATCTCGTGATAGAATAGAATCTCGTTCTTCGTTGTTATCTATGTGCTGTTGCGTCGACATTATAAATAGACGTGGTAATCTAGTTTATACTGAAATGTGAATAATATGTGTGTGATTATTGAAAGTGCGTTCTTCGTGCTTATGTGTTTATTTATACTAATTTTATCTCATTGCCTTCACCGCGTTTATACTAGAATCTTAACTGCATCAAGGTTATAATATAACAAAATAAGTTATATTTTGTTCTAAGGAAGCTCGAGCCGAATGGGAGAAGTAAATTAGTTGACTGTAAATGGTAAGTTTAGTACCCCGGCCAAACAGAAAATTTAATATATTTTCATTCAATGATATGGGATTTAATCACCTCGTGCTCTTGAGTGATTATACGAGCGTCGCAAGCTGATTTGCCGACCCCATAATGTACTTCGATCGAAATTACATTACGTTTGCCATGTGGCCGGGGTTTAATGCAAGAATCCAGTGACTGCACGCGATAATATCGCTTACATGCTCGTGACACTTATCTCGCCGTGTCCGCGTTGACTACGTCTACCTGATTTATAACTGTGATCTGTTTTTGCTGTTTCCAATCACTGCGTGTCTCGCCATTTGTCGAAGTATTTCTGTATAAAATATGCACTCCTGCAGCAATAATTGCGTGACTCAGTGTTTTCGAGTTAACACAATCGCATTTCTCTACAGACGTCTTGTACGCATACCTCGTTCCATTTTGCACCGAATATTTAGCAGTACAATATTTTACCCGTGTAATAAAATTTTTTCTAGCCCCGTTGCTATGCGCAGCTTTCATTTAAGCTAATATGACACGCGTATGGGCCTAAAAGCGCGTTACGACGGTCGATCCACGCGCGTCCCCGATGGCCTTTAATTGCAACGTCACGAGAAGAGCTCTACGGCCTTAGTTTCTAGGAGGTGTTGGTACGCTCCTCGCCACGCGCGGCGTCTCTCCCCCCCTCCCCCCCCCCCCCCCCCCTTCCTGATATTGCGCAATGCCGCGCGCTCTTCGGCAGCCACCTCTCCAGCGCACTAGAGCCTGCGCCGTGCTTGGCGTAGCCGCGCTATTGGGGATGAGGTCAGACCATGGCACCCCAAGCGGTTAACTTTAGAACTGCACGGATGAAGACAACAAATACAATGATTCAGCGCTCGGCTGACTTAACCGAACGCGGCGTCAGCGCTCGGCTGGAGTTCATGTTCTCCGGTGAGGGGAGGAGGGGCTCTTTTGTTGCCACTCCGGCGTGCATGAACAATAAAGCATGCACGATGCCCAGCTCGGCACAAAAGCCGAAGTGGGTCAAGCTCGCATTCTCTGATGAATGCTTTCGGGAGAGATCCGGCACTTAGCGTCACTTCGTTTATTGTAGGTATTTTTACATTACACTGTGCCCCGCACTCTATTGAAGATGATATGGATATGCCCACTAGGCCTGTGGGCATGTGCACAGGCCTTGTGTTGAGTAAACACCGAGTGTGGGGAAAACAAACGGGTCAGAGCGCCCCCTATAGTTCGATCTCCTGCCCAATAATAAAACGTCTCTGTCCCCCCTAACATTGCGCAATGCCGCGCGCTCTTCAGAGCGCCAGCTTCGCTGGACTTCTCTCGTCGGAAGGGCTCTCAATTTGTTGCCATTAGAAAATTCTGGAGTGCACATTTGTTTTGGTTTCGGTCTTTAATTGTAGATGCCACCACCTTCCGACGGACAGTGGTGAAGTCTACGCGATGTCGCGCCATTTGATTGGTGGAAGCCACTGATCTCTATAACAATTTCTGGATCGTGCACCCCGCTACGAGCCCACTGTGCGATGGCGGACACCGGTCGGCCACCTTACGACATCCACTGAAACACTGTCAAGGCGTTGTTCATGCGACCTTTGTCTCTTTTGTTACGTGATTTACAGATGGTGATCATGGTAGCGGCGTAGGCTTGATAGCACTAGAGCGAATGTCATAAGATGGCCGTCGGTGCCACATTTGAGGAGCAGGCAGTGCTGTACATCTATTATCATGGAGATCAGTGGTGGAAACCCAGAACGCTCCACCACCTTCCTGACTTGTTTTACTTCGGTTCTTGTTTTGAAAACGAGTATAGAGTACCCCAGTGACCAGGGAGCCAACGCCACGCAGCGGCCTGCGGCCTCTGCGCGAAACGCATCTCCGTATGGAAGCTTGCATTACGTCCGAGAATATAGTCCACCCCGAGGCGCGGTCAGCTTGTCAGCGTTGTGAGAGAAAGAAAAAAGAGTCTTCGAAAGGAGGCGACCGGCTCATGGAGAAGCGGGAGAGGGGCGGAATAGTGGAGGGTCGACGCAAAATGTTCTCTTTTCCCAAAAGTAAAAAAAAAAAAAAAAAAACAGAAACCATAAGGAGGGCGTTTGTGTTTCCGGATTTTAACGCCGTCACACGTCGCACGGGACGATGACGACACACGACGAATAAGTTCGACGACCGCGACCTTCAAACCAAAAAGACGATCACAACGCAATCGGCAAGTGAGAATGAACGAAGACGACCAATGGCGACGATGACCACAGAACAATGATACCACAGCGTACCCTACAGAAATGATGTAATACCGCGTGTTTTGTGGAGTTGGCCGTGCACGCAGTTGCCACGCGAAGGTTCGTGGTTTGAACCCCGCCGGCCCAGGTCTTTCTTCTACCGATCATTGCTCTAGAGGAAAGCTTCACTTCTTTTTCGTTTGCTACAAGTGTGTTCTTAATTTAGATCCCTCATGAGTCGTTTTCTGTTTCCTGTCGTTCTCAGTCGCCTGTGTTTCGTATCTGGTATGCGAGACGAAAAAATGATAAAACATTTTAACCTGGAATGGCGAGATATTATAGGTGAGGCAAAACAAGAATCTGTGACAATTTCGGATTTTTCGTAAACACCTTCCAGCGGCGTGGAGAGATCAAAACGATGTTTTACCGCATACCAGAAGTGACGACACTCAAGATGGCTACGCCCTTGTGGAAAAGGTGTTATCCGGACAGTCACCCTTCCGTCGCCGACTCAGATGTACGTTGCCCTTTTAATGCGTTAGCCTTCTTTAGCTAATCCCTCCCCCCTGCCCCATTGTTTATAAATTCGCAAGAATTTATAAACATTGGTTAATTTAAAGATATGTAGCACATTGTTTCTTCTACATATAATATTGCATTTACCTTTAATGGAAGGGACTAAGTTTGAGCTTTTTGATTATATCAAGTTCATTAAAATATATTGAATAGGTAACACGTAAAAAATTGACAAACTTTGCCAAGAATTATTAAAGAAACACAGTTCGGCGTTGTTTGTTTTAATATTCTAAAGTATAAAAAAAAGAAATTCCGCTTTAATACGCACAAGGCAAACTGCTTCGAAAGTGTCAAAAACGAGTCCTAGTGTCGTAGTTTGATCAGTAACAAACTAACGAGTGGTCAAACATGCGATCTCCGACAGGCTGAAGAAACGCCTCGGCCGCTTCAATGTCCAGTAACTTGAAAACACAACGTCCACAAAGTTTGCCGTTTACGCTCTCTTTCATTTCAAGAATGTGGTCAAAACATATATATTGTTATCAAAATTAAAACTCGATACTAAAACCGTGCCCGAGTTGAGATGAAAACACATAAATGAACAATTTTCCTAGCGTCACAGAATCGGACAGCGAGAAACGTGCGCTCCTATAAAAACATATGTATTTGCTTAGAAAAAAAGAAAGATGAAGTGGGTGTAACAGCGCACAACAACGAAGACTAGGGAAAGGAACGAACAACACAGGACATATTTTTACAGCTTTCTGTGTTCGTTCCTCTCCTTAGTCTTCCTTGTTTTGCGGTATTGAATTCATATTATGTTTGACTTTCGCCACTAGCCTAGACTAGAAGAGGGCTATAGTTCTGCTCCTTCCTTCAGTGTGGGAGAAGCTTCTTTTGCATATGTTAGGTTGCATCAAACCATAGCGACGCGAAGGTGCGAATGGTTCTTCCCGCACCTAGTTGGAACTTCTTGAGGTTTGTTTGAAAGCGCTGCTGAAAAACAAAGTAGCGATGTTTATTTTTATTATATAGATTGCGATGATCCCCAAGTAGCGGGGGTAACTGATATGCTTGCCAATCAAACTATATAATGAAAATAGATGTAAGGAACAAGCGTTGGAGCTAGAAACGTCTGCAATTTTGAGCAATTAGAAAAACACAGACGTTTTTAAGATTCTTATTATTGTGAACGTCCCGTTGTCAAATATCTGGGACCATTTTAAACCGCTTATTATAGAACCGCTGTCTAACATTTCAATAAAACAAATTATTTGAGTAAACGAAAAAAAAACGGTTTTAGGAACGTGTAGACAATAACCGAAGCCGTAGAAATGAAACCGTAAAAAAACAGAAACGATACCCATATAAACAGAAAACGGTAATCGTAACCGTAACCGAAACGTTATATTTTTCGGTTTGAGTCCCTGGAGAGATAAACCGCAGCTGATGACATGATGCCATCTTTTTGGTGGTTGTACGACACGCCGGATGTTTTCCTATGCACGTGTCAGGGCATAGCCATGGACTGGCTCGAAATTGTTATAGAGCATTCCCTACGGCAGGAAGAACGAGCCAGCCTGTTTTTCTATCGCTGCCGCACGTGTAATCGAAGCCTTTTTTTTTTCAATAGTGCAAGTTCATGCCGTGTCTTAAAACATAGATTTCACTATGTTTTGTCGTGTGTTTTCAAATTTTAACCGTGTTGCCTGGGTAATTTTTATTTACTTTATGTTCCTAGGGAGCGTCGCCTCCGATAATATACATCTCGAGCTTGTTTTATTTATTTTCCATCCACGTAAAACATTGATGTGGAGCAAATAACACAATAGACTTTGGAAGGACACCGCCAATAAATCTATTATTTCATCGGTGGAAACACAAAATTTGACACAGTGTCGCTTTAAAACTTAACCACGGAAAATAAAGACACAAAAAAAAAAATGTGACCCGCGGAGAACATCTTATGAGCCTATACATATATCAACACCTTGTGATATAAACACGGTACCATAATGACTGAATGGTACATGAATCAGACGGACACAACACTTGCCTGATTAGTGTGGCGGTCCTAATGTCACTGGAGTTTCTGCGCTGTTTGCCGGCAGCAGGTTTGAGCAGCAGTCCCAGCGTTATACTGGGGAATGCTACATCCGACGAGGCTCGTTCTCGGCGTCACAGGTGGGCTTCCACGTAGGACATTACATTGCAGTGTGTTTGTAACCACAGGTGTTCGTTGATGATTTCGCTCCAGCTCGGAATTCAAACTTCCGTCTGGAACAGCCAGAATCAAACCCGTGGTATAAATTTATAATTTTTTTTTTTTACCTGACTTGAAAAAGAAATACGAAACAAAAACGGCGAAGACAAAAGTCAGACATCATTGTAGAATCTGAAATATGTACTTTATCTTACTAAACAGGTTTTTTTCATTGGTGAGAACGATAATTAATTTGCCATGCGTACAAATCTATTCGCGACGAGATGTTTCGGTGGCGTCACCTTGTGGGCGCTCTCCTGGGACTGAGCGTGTAGGATTTGAGCAGACAACGCGCTTCGTATCGCACGGTGAGACCATGTTAGCTCGCATCTATTCCGGTCAATAGCGGTTGATTTATGAAAGAAAAATGTATCCTTTTCGTGAGTGATTTTTCTAGTGAATAACACCGCCTTCAATCTACATGTTATATTGCAATCTTTAAAACATTCAATTACAAGCATGGAGCGTCACATGATAGTCACGGCTATTCAAGTTCAAGTTTAATTGCTCTCAAGAACATCTGAATGGTGTATTACATGAGAAGTCAAAAGTTATTTTTGTGCAGATTAAAAGATTGGACACCAGCACTATGTAGGCAGTTCACAGTAAGCATGTAAGAAACGACAGGCACGGGAGTACAAGTGGTCCCATTCCTAAAACCACTTTGCACTTTGAAGGAAATAAAAGTGGGTCATTGACAGTTGTGATGGTGTCAGGGAGCGAGTTAAAGTTTTAGATGCGCAGGGAAAGCGGAGAAAATTTATGTTTATTAGTCCTTGATTCTAATAGGTCGATTTTATGTACATGATCGCACCGTTCATATATATCTAGGAAGGAGGATGACAGTATATGAAGTTAAGTTGTGACAGGTGGTAGTACATATTATAAAAGAAGCACAACCGAGAGTCTTTCTTACGTGTTGACAAAGGCAAAAGTTGAGATTCAGACTTGAGTTGAGAAACACTCGTAATGGGTGAGTATTCGTGATGAAGGGATCGGGCCTCTTTAGTTTGTAAGGACACTAAACTGTTGACTAAGTACCTTTAATGAGAGTTCGCAACGCTGTCTATAAAATTGTCCCTAGCAGGACAGACCTTTGGGTCCGCATTGTTAACAACCGTCCTCGTTCTCGAGAGGTTGTGAAGGCAGAGCAGCATGAACGAGTCACACGGGACCCCTACTTCATTCTGAAGAAGTAAAACTCCTATGCCATGAGCAGTAAGGGGTAGGTTTTTCTTCATGGTGCGCTGGAGAATATCCCATAGAAACACCGAGTCCCAACATTCGAGAAAAGAGTGTTGTATCGTTTCGCGCTGTTTGCACAGCAAGCAATTAATCGACCATGGGACAAACGGAGCTCTCGCCCCGAGCCACGGCTTTACAGGCAGCGCGCCTCAGTGCAATTAAAAAAAATATTTAAAAGAAGGATTTACGGGCATTTGCTTGACCCTGTTTAACACGTCCTGACGGGAGCCCTCACAGTGCAGGGATCTATAGAGAGGTATAGGTAAGAGAATATCAACCAAGCCCTTATTCAGTCGTCTCCGACTTACTGAACATAGGTACTCGAAGGAGAAACGAAACATGAGTATCCGAAAAAAAAAGCACGACTTCCCGCATGAACCTTTGTACGCTGGAGCATATGTGGTCACTAGAAGAAAAAAAACGCACAGGCAGTTAGTTTTGCAAAAACCACCTGCAACACTATATGCAAAAATAGAATATAGATCCTGCTGGTCACGTAAAAGTATACACCTGGAAATATTTGACGAATAAACAAGTGGGACAGGCCTAGCGCACCACTGAAAAAAGTACGAAACATATTAGTAGGTGAGGAACGCTCCCAGCTGTAACTCCAAATAAAAACAGCAAAAACCCTGCAAAGTCTCCGCGCATTCAGGCTCGACATAGACGGTGCTTGCAAAATATATCATTTTTTGCAATCAAATATAAACTTAATCAAATATATACATCGTAAACAGATCACTCGCGACCCCTCCAACCGCATTTTCGCTCTCGCCCTATCAGTTTCTGCGTTTATGCCCTGAGTAGCACACCGAGATACTTCGCAGCAACGTCGTCGACTGTACGTTCAAAATAAATAAGCTTAGGCGCGGTAGTCCAGCTTCCTTGCCAAAAGTCGACCCGCTTGTTCCAATTTATTACGCTACCTGTTTTCTGGCATCGAGAAGACGCAGGCCTGACCACTTCGCACAATCTTGATTGATACAAAAAAACCGCTACGTTATCCGCATAGGAAAACACTTTAACTTCGGAAGACTTTAACCTAAAAGCGCAGATGTTTTCGTTATGAATTAGAGGCAAAAAAAGAAGGCTCCAAGTAGAGCGCCAAAAGCAAAGAAGACAAAGAACAGCTTTGCCTTACAGAAGAGTGGACTTGAATACTTACACTAACCTGTCTATTCACAGTAATTGACGCCGATCAATAATTGTACGCCATTTCTAACCCATCTAAAATCACAAAACCGACGTTTGCATGTTTGAGAACGCGAAAAAAAAACAGCATGAAGAACACGATCAAGAGCCTTCAATAGGTCTAACCGCAACATCGCCACTCGGTCTTAAAATGCATTGCAGCACACTAAAATGCTATTAGCAACATCAATATTCGTACAAATAGACCGGCCTCTGATTCCGCACGACTGATGCGAGCCGACAAAACACGTAATAATAGATTCCAGTCGCGTTGTCGGGACTTTCATGTTCATTTTATAATAAATTAAGATTCGTGAGACAGATCGGTCTGTAAGACGAAACGGATAAAAGTTTTACAGGGACATCGGACTTTGGGAGGAGAAATGAAATTAAATGAAATCTTTATTTCCAGAAATTTACTCTGGCGGGCCCCCAGACAAAAAGCTTCCATATGGTAACTTGACCGGCTCTGGGGCTTTAAAGTAAAACAAGCATACCAATCTGACTGGAACGTGTGATACATTAAAAAGCTTCGTTATATAGCATATAGAGTTCTTCTCACCAACTAGGCATGTACTCCAGTAACAATAAACATCGTAAACATGTGAGAGAGCAGGAACGTTCGGCAGCAAGCATATAATGCGAAAACAAGAGAAAGAAAATGTCATACAGAGACATCTGCGTAAGATAAAACACATATGCAATTTAGCTCTAGTCAAAGAGTATATATCTATGTTTTCTAGATGGTACTTGTTTAGTAAAGAAGGCAATATATGGCGAAGGAATTGTAAAGCATGTTTCGTGCAGAAACGAGGAACATACCAAATCTCAGAGCAGCGCATACTGATCGAGATTTCCTTTTCATTCAAGTCCGAGGTGCGCCTTAGAAATTCAATGAATTCACTTGTTTCGAAAGGGGAAGCATACAAAAGACGATACACGTGCATATTTGTAATAGCAATAATCCTGAATTTTTCGAACATTGGTTTAGTGTGATATAGGTAGTGTACATCAGCGATGATACGTAGTATCTTTTTTGAAGTAACAGTATTTTGTTTAAATCCGAACTTGCTGTTGTGCCCCACACGAGGTGACAATAATATATATAAGACAGGAAAAGGTCAAGCTAAATCATGAGTTTAATGTTAACAGACAACATTGAGCAGCATCTTCTTATTAAGCCAATAACTCTGCACAACTTGATGACCAAATTATCTATATTGCGATCCCAAGACAGATGTCCAGAGTAAATTACGCCAAGCGTTTTGTGGTGCTTAACTCTATCGATTACTGTACCACCCAAGGTAAAGGAATTAATGAAGAAGACGCACTTATTTAGTGACCGAAATATGAGTGTCCTGGTTTTGTTTACATTAATTTTAAGGCAATTTACCTCAGACCTTCCGCCAAAATGCGCTAGAATATGCTTCCCCTTAATAATTAAGCTTTCTACGTCTACGCCCGACACAAAAAGCCTGGTGTAGTCGGCATATATTACGAACTGCTCAAGAGTACTAATCTTTACCACGTCGTTTATAAAAATGTTAAAGAGCAGAGGGCCCAGTGGGCTACCCTGAGAGACGCCGCAGGTTACGCTTTGAGGGAACATGATTGCCCGTCGATGCTGACGCACATTTGGCGATTAGAGAGGTAGAAATCCTAGAATGGGGAGTGCTGGACCACATATTCCATAACACTTTAATTTATCAAGAAGCATTTGATTATTGAGGCTGTCAAATGTACTAAAATGAATAAAAAAGCCTAGTGTTAAAATCGTGTTTTGAATGTTATTTATAATTATTTATTTCTGCAGTAAGAGCGCTGACTCTGTCGACCTTCCCTTTCTAAAACCAAATTGGGCGTCAGTTATTATTTCATGTCAATGAAGAAAACTTTCTACGCGAGTTTCGACAAGCGTTTCTAGTCCCTTAGAAAACATTGGCAGGATGAATATTCGTCTATAGTTGATCATTAGGTTCACATCACCTCCCGTGTGAAACACAGTAACTTTGGCAAGTTTTATATTTGCGGGGAACTCACCGCGAGCCAAGCTAAGGTTAAATATATATGCGAGGTACGGTGCAATTGTGTCAATGACAAGCTTGACTGGTTTCATTCGAAAATCCCTAATATCACGACTATTACTATTTTTGAGTCGCATGAATATTTGGTAGACCTCAAATTCATTTGTTGGATTGAGAAAAATGAACGAGCATGGGCTCTGTGTGATATATAACAGCATCTTCATTATATATGCTTGAAACAAGATTTACCGAGTAGGAATTGAAGCATTTTGCCAGTGGGACACCGGATAGCATTTGATTTGGCCATTGATCAGTAGCTCTCCCATTTTATCGTTACATGGGCGGAGTGGAGAACCTCATTTATAGATGTTCATACTGCCACGCACGTCACTGAGCGTGCGCGTTCGTTGGTTAGCGCGCTCAAATGTCACGCGGAAGATCTAGGTTCCATTCCAGCCAGCGGAATCTCCTTTTATGTATTCTTTTAACTTGAAGTTCTCGTAACTTCGAGAACATTCTTGTCTGATGGAGTTTCGAATGTCCTACGCCGAATGTTCCAGAAACCCACGAGGGTACATAAAGAACTCCGCATGGCAAGCGGAGTGAGTCTCGCCCCAGCGTACGATCCTGCTGTTACGCCGCCATCGACACCGGCGACGCTCTATTGTTATATTCTGTTTCCTTTTTGTTTTGGGCACAAGTTCGCCCCATTAAACGTATAGTTTTTTTCAGTTATCATAGCCTCATCAATTGTCATTTGTGGCAATATCACAGCAGGAGCATTTTTCGGTTTATATCTGAAAAGGCTTGCATTTTACTGTGATTTCGCTTGTTTTAGTATAGAGTTTAATTTATTTCAATATTTTTTTAATGATGCTTAATTGTCTGGGTGTAATGAGGAAATAAGCTTTTTGAACAAGATACTTTTTTGTCTGATAATTTTGATTTGATCAAGTGTGATCCAAGCTTTTCGTGATTTTCTCGATCGAGATATTATTTTATACGGAAAACATTCATCACAGCGCTTCTTGAACAAGTCATGAAATGTATGGTAGGCATCATATCCGTTGGATTGTGATGTCACAGATGTCCAGTCGAGAGCACACATTTTTTTCTTAAATGCAGCAAACCGTGTTCTGTTAATGGTTAGAAAAAAAAAACATATGATTTCGATCTTGATTTCAGATCACAGCAACGAAAGGCGAGCAAAATAGGAATATGGTTGCTGATGGTACAACCGATGGTACCATCTGCAGTAAGTCTTTGGCCCATATTTGTAATGAAGAGATCCAGTACGCTTTCGCTTTCAAGAGTAGTTCTAGTAGATGACAAAATCACATTCTCATATCCGAAAGAGTTCAGAAGATTGATAAATTGGGTCCCATTCTCTAAGCAAAAATGTAATCTATGGGACTACCTTTGGGGTGGTAAAAAGTTGCCCAAAAAATAACGACCCCTAGGGTAAAAATGACGACTTCACACGTAGTCCAAAAACCAGGTAGTCAAATTCGACTGCCCCCTTAAGCAACATGGCGGCCGGTTAGCGATGATCGAATGGGCCTCCTGCGTTCCCCAGGGGGTGCTGCGAAAAGGGACTTGTTAGGCCTTGTTTTGGGTAGTACAAACTTTAGCGTCTCAAACTGTCACGCATGCAGAAGCGTGCCAGCTCTGGTGCCGAACGCGAGATCACGATGAAAATACAAAGAAACAACAAAAATTCGGACGCCGTCAAAGCTAAGACGCTAAGCGCGTGAGCCAAGAACAGCCGTTCCGCGTGTTCCAAAGTAGACATGCAAAGAAAAAGAAAAATTAAAGCGTCGCTTCACAGGTGTTTTGACGTCACCACCCAGAGGTAAGAGACGCGTACCCTAGCGGTGGTGGCATGAATTTGGCACTTTTGGTTGTCTTGCGGCGTTGAGTCTGGCCGATTTCTGGCGTCCAAAAGTGTTTTTTCGTTCTTCAGGACAAGACAGAATTAAAAAAGCTCAACCGACGTGCCATAAGTAGTGCGAGGCTCAATCAAGTGAGCTTGTACTACCCAAAATGAGGGCGCTACAGTTTGTTCAAAGCTTCAGCGCAGGAGGCTTATTCCTCGTAAGGCCTAGCGAACAGTACGGCTTTAGATCCGTTGCTCTGGGGCAGGGGGCGCGGGCGCGTCCGGAAGATTTACGCAAGACGCGACCAGTTTATGCTGGCTGCATTATCCGTGTGGCGCTGTAACGTTCGACTCTGCACGTGCCACGTTCGAATACAAGCAGCTGTCAGCATCTGTAGATGTGCGGTATTAAAACGTCTAAAAAGAGTAAAAGAAAATAACAGAATTATGCAGCTTGCGGCCGCAGCGTCCCATTAAACATTCCTTTCATCTTTGCTTTCTTTTACAGCTTCCGCGAGCACGTATATTTCACTTTACGTGACAGCGAAGCCAAATCTACTTGCAAAAGCGCGTACTCCTGAACGATGCTCGCACTGCACGAGCCCGCGTGCATGGCAGGGACGCTGAAAGCACGCAGCTCGCTCTTGTAGCCTCTGCTACGCTGGCACTTAGAATGAAACGGAGAATAAAAAACTCTATACTTCGTCTCACCTTAGCATGGACTATTGTTAGCCGCGCATGCTAAAAGCGCGAGCTATAGTTGCTTCGGATGAAGCCTCGGCGGCTGCATGGGCGCTCGTGCAGCGAGTGCTCCAGTCATGGAAGTCAAGGCTGGCCGCTCGCGCTTACACAGCCTTCGCAGTTAGTCCATGCTAAGGTGAGACGAAGTACAGTGGGGAAGCGTATTGATGCATGTTCGAAACGCGAGCCAAATATTCTATTTTGCTCGTCTTCCAAACGCCATCAGACACTCTAAACGTTCGTCCCCAGACTGCGGTACCGTACCTATTACCCGGAAAGACTGCAGTGTGTGTGCCGGAATTGTCGCGATCGCCCCCGACGGCTTCTCGCTAGATTGACTGAACGCTCAAAAACGAAATCGTTAAGGCTGAACTCCATGGGACGAATATGCTGCGAATAACCGACGAATTTTGCCCGGCGGCTTTTGCTCTGCGCGTGGATTCAACACAGTGACTGCCACGTCGCCCGCAAAGCGAGCGTGCCGTTGGGCGGCGTTCGCCAGTTATTCGTCTCATAATTCGTTCCATGGAGTTCAGCCTTTAAGCGAGGAATGGGCGTGCTGACTTTATTGAGCACAATGTAGGCCTGCCGTATGCGGCGATCAATCGCTGGGCACCTCGTCGACACCGACGAGAGGCGTTCAGCTCGCACCAACGCCCCAACCCTACCGCTATCTTTTTATTTTTTTCTATCTATTCTTGTTTGTGCCTACCTCAACCGACGTGGTTATCAATTGCTGCCTGCACTTCGCAGCTCTTCGGCACAGAACGAGCATTTAAGTGGCTGACTGGCACAATTATTACGATTTTTATCGAACTGAGAGGCAGGGAAGTAGTGAGGCCAGTGGACCGCAGGCCAGCCAGGCCACCTGTTTGTAAAGCAATAGCTGCAGGACTGCTCAACACTTAGCTTATTGAATCAAGTGGCAGCTTGCGCCACCTAGGAAGTCTAGTAATAAGCGCTAGATGGCACTAAAATAATAGTCATGTACCAACTCACACAACTCAACCACTTACTACACATACAACTACTCATACACCAACACACACCAACGAATATACCGAACACTGTTCCAGGGACATACATGTCAGCAGTACAACAAGGCACAAACAACACCAACACAACACCTCAGCGACTCTCTCACTAACCACCCTACCGACCCGATTCGTATATTTTCCCTACCATATTCTGACAAGTATTAGGCAAGTGAGTGCCATTGTTTACTAGATGACTACAAAGAGTATTTGCAAGTATTATTGGTATACAAGTGCTCTGTGTATTTAATCTGGCAGGCTAGACACCACTCAATCTAGCGCTTCGAAGAGCAACATGACAGGAAACTAATCAGTTACAGAACACCGCACGGCACGCCCCCGATCAGTTTCGGTTTCAGATTCACACAGTGATAAGCTTACTCAAACCATGTTGCCCTATGCTCGTTCCGCGCGTGTAATAGCAGCAAAGGTTAGAAAAATATCCGCCTTCCTAGTCAGTAATCGGCTAAAGGTAACATAATTATTATTCTTGTGTTGTTCAATGCGTTCTTTTTTCCCTTAAATTCAGTGCTTGAGAATACGCCTCGCAAGTGGGCTTATTTTCGTCTTCTGCGCATGAGAAAGGAGGCGCGAAGGCGGGAGAGGAGGTTGATGACGATTCCGACTAAGCTCCGCCCTCGCACATGTTCGGGGAGGCTGGGGGTAAACAAACATCCGCGTCGGTAATGGCGGCCCTGCTGTTGCGGCGACCGCGAGTCTTTTGTTTATTGTAGCCCTGTTAAAATTTGCCGAGTTCACAAGATCGAGCAGCTTTGTGCCCCTTACGATTCTTCCGTCTGTCTGCTCGAGGCATTTCGAAGATTCCAAGATGAAGACGACGAAGAGCATCAAAAAGAAGGCGCTTCCCAAGCCTCGCGATTGAAACGCCGGTTGCGCCGGTCACTACAAGACTGCCGTCCGATTGTACCTGTAAGTTGCCTTTTATCTTGTTCTTCCTTTACGAACACAACGGATTTTGCCTTCTAGCAGGTCTTTATAAATCTTGTGTGGCAAAGTCGATAGGCTATTACTTGAAAAACAGCTGAGAATGTAGCGTTTTCGCGATCCTCCGAAGCCCATCTTCACATGTGATATTTAGGAATATATATACTCATCATTTCAACTGGAAACTGCACGGAGGCCGTATAAACTATGCTCCGTTTTATTTTAAATGCGATCGAAGCTAAATCTACATGGGCGAGTCCCGAGCTTTGATCATAGCTGCCATGCATGTGCGATCATGCAGTGCAAGCGCTGATCAGATTCTCGCGTTTGTAATTTTCGGTTCGTTCGCACTTAGGTGAGACGCAGTATAGTCATACATCGTATTTGGTATAGTATTTGCAGTCTACGGTTGTAATCATGGCACTATAGAAAAGCACAGAGCTCAAAACTTACCCCAAAAACGCGATCGTTTTTTTTTTTCTTTCAGGAATGAAATTTGAATGGCTGTTACGTGTAATACAGTGAACCAACTCGGACAGTACAAATTTGCCGTTTCACATAAGCCAGTATGATTGAATTGCCAAAGGATAACCGATGCCGCCTTTCTGCAAAATGTGTCCCACAGTGTATCTTCGAACCACATCGACGCTGTCAGTGTCTGACGTGTTTTTGTGTGCCTCTTTCTTCTTTTTCGTTCGCATACCAAGATAAAAATTCGGAGATTGCGCACTATCCAAGCCTAGCTAATGAGCGCCCCATGGAATTGACACGGGAGTAAACAATTACTAACATGCATGTATTTTTGTTTTGTTCGCTCAGCAGACTGAGTCAAAAAAAAGCCAGTGTGTAAGTGACAAACTTTCAAACATCATTTGTCATTTCTAGGTCCCAGATGGGCTGTTGACTACCAGAAACACTCCAACAGACGGTGGTCAGACAGCTATTGTGAAGAATGTGAAGACAGTACCATTTGGATCCACATTTCTAGTCCACTCATTGATGACCTTTCCTTGTTCATCAATGCCCAAGTATGCCAGGCACTGAGTGACTACTCGCATGTGTTAGTGATGGTGGCATGCGACGCTTCAGTATTGTCGCTGCAGATAAGGCTCACCCTCACACTAAAGCTGTTCGTAGTGTGCCTTTCCATCGAATTGTTTGGTTGATTCCAATTTCCTAGAAACGCCAATATTCAGTTTGGTGTGCTTTGCGGCTGAAGTAGATTCGTCAAGGATGTCTCGTCTCTTTCCTGGGGGTAGTACTATGTCAGCTGCTTTGCATGAGCCACCTGGAAACTGTTTGGACTGCTCTAAAGCACTTCTAATTGACCTTACCTGTCGTGTCCATGCTAATGCTGAAATGTAACGAGTTCACTGAACCAAGTTTTACTAATGAACAAACACAATCAGTGGAAAGATTGAATGGCTTTATTTGTTTTCTCGAAGTACACACTGTTTCATACATTATATGATGCTGGCAAGGCTACTTTCATTAGCAGACAACTTAGTCCACACTCCGTTTCACGATAACTTGGAAAACTGTGGAGGCTACGGCTCCTGCGACCCAGTAAGAATGTCGGAGCGAGGCACATGGCAGCATGTCACAGGAGCGTTCGTGTCACCACGCCAAATGCAAGGACCACCCGACAGAACCGGCTGTCGTCTGCTGAGAAACCAAGCAACTTCGGATGAACGTCCACTGCAGCAACATTACCGTTCGCTAGAGTAGCGAGCTCTTCAGGAACACTTTTATGAGACAACCACACGTTCAATTTGCCCATGAATCTGTGGCGGGTGCTAATGCTAGGGCGATGTTTTGAGCGGAAGTGGTCGATTCACAGCTGCGATTGTTCGAACATTGTTCAGCAGAAGCCATGTTTTTCTCAAACAATGTTGATACATATTAAGTGTCGTTAATAAGTAACATATGATTCCGTCTTTCCTCCGTGTCGTGTTGCGGTCAGAAGAATCCGACGGCAACATTACTAAAAGAAAACAAAAAGCCTAAAACTATGTTTTGTCGCAGATGGTGCTGTTGCTGTGGCGATAACCAGGACTCGACCATGGAGTGTTGTCACGTGCCTGGCTCCGATGCTCTTATTGGGTCGCGGGGGCTGCAGCCTTCACAGTTTGCCAAGTTACCGTGAAACGGAGCATAGTGTCTCACCTGTACACGCTATAAAACGAATGAGATGCCAGGTGTAGCCACTCTCGCAGCTGTAGCCTTTATATTATTGCTTGCTATGCTGTTTGGAAGAGAACATAAAAAAATCAGTTTACAAAGCCAAATCTAATTTTTTGCACTCTTGCATGTTACGAAAATAAAAGCATCATGCGTGAACACCAACATCTGTCTCAAAATATTCCTTGCTGAAATGAAAAATAAATGTACTGTGAACATGAACCAAAACAATCTCAAAGAGGATTAAGAATGGGTATGATTCAATAAACAATTACTTCAATCCGCAAGCTTAAAAAAATATGCGTGTGCAATAAATACCCTGGCCTTTCGACTATCCCCCGTTGACACTTATTCTTGACGGATAGGGACTTGGTCGATTTCACGGCAGTTCAAGCATTGGTCAGGCAACATGCTCGTGTTTATAGTTTTGGCTGTGCTATAGGAATAACAAAGGTGAGTTGTGTATTGCTGAGTCAAAGCAGAAGTCTCAGGTCTAAAAGGCTTCTTAAAAATGCACTAAAGCTGGTTTCGACTTCATAATTACATGACTTTAACATAAACTACTCACTCCTTTAAGTCCAAGGATTCACAAATAATTTATGAACATGTATTCTGCTTTTATTTTTATTCACTTATGAAACTGATTGCGTATATAAAATATGCAATCAGTCTTGCACACCTCCCCATTGCAACAAGGAAGAGGGACATTCGTTGGCTTTTTTTTTCTCACGGGAAAACAGAAAAAAGAAGAAAATGTTTCAATGCGCACATTACGTTGAACAGTTACGGAAACAAATTTTGCATTTTCAAAGTTCATGGAGTAGGCAGATCACTTTCAGGTCACAAGACGATAAAGTCAGAAACAACTTCAGCTCGCCTTCAATCAGATTTTCCCTATAGATCCCGGGACGTTTCACCTTCATAAGGTCATCTGTGCCAATTGGCATTCATTCAGGACTCTTTACTGATAAATGTACGAGCTTGACCTCCAGGTCGCAGTGCCCTCCTTTCATGTGCTTGCAGTGCGACCCCCTCGTGCCCTTGGTCCCAGATGGTGAAGCTGGTGCTGGACAGGATGTCGTCCCCTGTAAAAGAGTCATCCCAGTAGTCAAACGATCCGATTACACCCTTGAGCAGCGTATTTGTCCTCCCATGCCATTACCAACTGAAAATCAGTGAAAGCCTATTTTTTTATGCAACAGAATGCATAAATGAACAGGTCTATTTCATTCCCTTTGTACCGAACATCTGCCAGCATCCGAGGGATGCAAATCAAAATAAATAACTTTGCATTATTTTCTCTTTTGAAACTCTTTGAACTTAAACCAGCTCAAACACTACCCCAATTTGAAAGCTGGGAACTTTGAGGACACCTCTCCATATACTGAGATTACACGCTTGTCCCTTCTGTCCTCATACTCCTGGGTTTTTAATCTTGGAAGTTAAAGCTTTGGTTTTTGTCATTGCTTGGTTGCTGGTAGATGCTGGAGGAAGCTCGTACTGTACTGTTACTTTGAAACATCAAGTTAACAAATTGAGCACTAACCCGTATTGATGGTCGGATACAGAAGCTAGATTTGTCATGTCAAGGAGGTTGTCATAAAACGGTGGGCACGGGACTGAATATAGCGGCGGAGCGGGCGACCGAGGCGCATTCGGGAGTATCGAAGAAGACGAGGTGTGTGAGTTTTGCGCGAAAGCAGGACGATCAGCCAGAGATTTGAGAATGTGATGTCGAGAGAACTTCAACCAGGCTGACTGCATGACTGTTATCTGAGCCATATTAACCAGAGGAGAAGAGAGAGTAACAAGTGAACGACACTCTACGGCCGAGGAGGTAATTGACCAGGTTATTTCACTCAAGCATCACAGTAGTCATTTCAACAACCAAGAAAAGGATGTCCAAATATCAGAACAGCAATGCCAGCAGCGTGCCAAGGAATTGGGTTGTGTGTATGTTTATACAGCCTCGAACTTGATCTGCCTCAACGGGCGATGAAACTCCCAGCTGTAGATGAGCAATTTAGCCAGTGCAGTATGACCGCTAGCCTGGGGTCTTCAACGTGCATCACGCAGTAGTGATACACGACCGCACGCCGGTACAATGCTCGTCCAGATCGAAACGGGCAAAGGTGGGGATTGAACACGCGATCCTGGGTTCTGCAGCGCGAGCTTTCACTCCACAATCTCCGAGCTGGTGCGCGCAAGCCCCCTCGGCCACCGATCCCCCTGGTGCCAGGGAATAACATAATAAATGACAACGGTACAGTGGTCTGCAACAGGTAGCTTTTCAGTGCCTTGTGCAACCAGGTTGAGATCACGTGACACTTTCCTGCCATATGTGGCTTGCAAAATAGAGATGCATATGTCATAAATCAAGTAATAATTTGATTTTTGTTTGTTTACTAAATATATCAGCATCTGTATTTGGCTCTCACAACTTCTGAAAGCTGCATCTGAATGCATAGAGTGGTTTCTTTCATAATCTTACCTCCATGGAGAACTTCCCAGCTGGTAACGGGGCCGTGAAACGAAGTCGCACAGGCGCCGAGGGCATTACAGAGGGCCTGCAGCACGTCCTCCGAGCAGAGGGCCCTTTCAGTAGCCCGGCAGCCGGTTGATTCTGTTGGAATAATGGGGTAGTGGGAACTCAAGCACTTGCAAATTAACGGACCTAAGAAAACTAGTAGGCAGGTACGAAAACATGCTACTCGCCCCCGCAGCGTTTGCCTCACTGGTGCTTTATAATGAAACAAATCAGCGGCGAGCGACAGATGGAACACGCGTCAGAAGAACAGCGCGTCGTGAGTTTAAAATCTTAGGACGGCGCTTTATCGCGCGCGTGAAGCATTGGCGTAACCAGGTTGTTTTTTCTTGTTTTTTTTTTGGGGGGGAGGGGGGGTTTGGGGTGCGAGGTACTGAACCCCCCCTCCCTGGCTACGCCACTGGCATGAAGTGACATCGGATGTCACTTAGACACGGCGCTATCACTGCTAAAATAGGCTACCATCAAATAATGAGTCGTGACTGCGAAGTTTATGACCCACATACAGATATCCTACCACACTATCTGTTTGGACAAGTGGCATACAACCTGTCGCTGGGGGGAAAGACTAAAAACAGACGACTGCGCACTCGGCTCGGTCGTACCACACCGATCGCCTAATCCGCTGCTTTTCCGTAACATTTCGTTTTACTTTGCTCTACTCCTTTTACGTGCAACTGTTCGTGAATGCTGCGACCTGTAAAGAGACGACGTAACTCACCCCAGCGAGCGCCATGGCGCGGTTCTACGGGTGCCAGTGCTGCGGGAGATCGGCCTTTGAAAGGTCGGCAGTCCGCTCAGCTCGCCGAAGAGGGCTGTAGCTACACTTCGATGCTTCACGAAGACACCGAGACACTTGCTAGCGAAAAGGGGTCTCCGCCAAGAAGTAGAAAGGCTCACTCGCGTCGCACATCACTGTGCTGACGTGGGGGGGGGGGGGGAGGGGGGTGCTCACGTCAACATCCGACCGCCGGAGACTGGGACGCATATTGGTGCTTCGTTTGCTCCCAGGGTCAATTCTTTCACGTCAAACGAAGTAACGTACATTTCGAGGTATTTCCGGTATCTTTTTTTCCGTATACCGCGTCCTCGTTCAAGCACTAACAGTGGATTTCCGAGAGCCACAGAAAAGGCCTTCCGCAATGGCCGCGGAGAAAAGCCGACACCGCTTTGTTTACCCCCGAGCTCCCGCCCGGAGCCATCCTCCAATCAGAGCGCGGCGAGGTGACGTCACGCCACCGGCCTGCGCGAAAGAGCAGACTGCTTTCCCTCCGTATAGGTGACTTAATTATAGCGGGCAAACGCTGGCGCAACGCTTTCCCGTGTTGGTCAAGCGACCGATGAGTCGCTCGACTCGCTCCACTTTCAAAGCCCCTAAATTAAACTTAAGCTAAAAAAGCTATTTTGTTATAATTATATATATATAATAAATTGAAAACTAACATAGCCGTTTTTTTTTAACTGCATTTTTAGGACATATTAAATTATTTTAAATCTTTCAGTTTTTTGTTGACAACAAAAGGTTCGCACTTTCCAAGCATGTGGACACTTCATATAAACAGTGTATTAAGCTCAAAGCATTAGGGCATTACAACGATAACTATACTTTATGTATATAAAGTGGCTATAATGGAGACAAAGTGTTCAGGTGGCAATTGTTTGTATAATTTTATTTACCAAACCTGATATACAATTTTATATCGAAAATATTTTCCTTTAAAAAAATTAAACCTTCTAACACAACCCTGTAGGTACTTTTAAAACATTTTGAAAATGGAAACCTGAAAATGAATCTTTTTTCCAGCGCTGGACTATCAAACTACATTAATTATTGTTACAATATTTTCTGAAGCCAGAAACAACCTTGCAGCCTTCTTACAGACACCTTTGAATATGAAATGAACCAATAAGTTTACATGAAAACAGGGAAAATTTAACCGAGAAACATTGTTATGTATGCATAACAAACATATTAAATATTCAAAACATGCAACACTGCAGTCATTTCACCATTCTAAAAAAAAACAATACCTCAAAATATGTAGAACACAAAAAGGGATATTATTTACACCAAGCAAGATACTGGGCCATAGAACCAGAGATTCAACAATAAAAGAAAGTACGAGAGGGTGCCAAAAGGTAACTGGAATGAATTTCAGGAGGGCGGGGCGTTCGTAGTACCAGCATCCGCCGCTAGCAGCCCTAAGCGGCACCCTTCCCGATTCAGTTTGCCGACCGGCGTCGTCTGCTAAGGACCTAGTGGCATGTTGTTATTTTTTTTTTCCCAAACGCTTCAAAATCATTCTAATTGTGTTTTGCAATTGCGACACTTGAAGGACTCGAAGGACTTTAGACATTCACAAAACTATTTCCTTTCAAGACTTTTCATACGTGCGAACAGAAAAAATTCACACGGGGCAAGGTCCCGAGGATACGAGAGGTGGAGAAGCGGTGTCATGCCATTTTTGCTAAAACATTGTTGCACTGACAGGGCAGTGTGTGCAAGGGCCCTGTTCATTCACCCTTTCCCTCACATCGGGGCATTTCTGTCTCACTGAGTTTCGCAAGTGTCGCAAAATTCCCAGGTAGAACACCTGATTAGCAGTTTCACTAAGAGGAACAAAATCGGAGTGAACAATACCCAATTGTTTTCTATGTTTTCATCAGTTGAGGAGGTTGAGTGTCCCCCTGAACGAGGTGTGTCGTCGATCAATACTTCACCGGACTTAAAGCGAGAAACCCACTCAGAAACTTGCGATTTCTTGTTAGCATCCTCTTTGTAAGCTCTGTGAAGCATTACAAGAGTTTCCGGCGCAGTTTTCTCTAAAAGAAAACGAAATTTCATGGCCGCTTGCTGTTCGTTCATATCAAATTTGAAAAAAAAAAGAAAAGATTTTGAAGCGCTATGAAAAAAATCTATAGCAGACAATGCCGGTCGGAAATCTCACTCGGAAGGGATGCTGCTATACAGTGCTAGCTGCGGAAGCAGGTACTTGAAAAGGCCTGCCCTTCGAAAATTCATTCTGATTACTTCTGCATCCACCCTCGTATGATTCACTGTGCCAAAAGCTTTCAATATATGCCATGTTTAAAAAAAAAGACGGCAATCAGTCAATGAGGCTCAATAGACCTTACGCGAAATTGCTTGGCAATTCGACAGCACTGAGAGCGTCGCGATTTTAATGTTGGTAAACGTCGTCGGTACCGAAACAGGGTGGAGGCATCGGAGAGAGCTGTACGGGCAGTGTGCGATGGCGCAGCACCTGTGTTTTCCGCCTTCTGGCCATAAAATGCGGACGAACAGTTTTAACAACCTACCGCAACTGTTTGACGAAACTCTCGGAGGCCTATGCACGCTAGCGACAACCTCGTCGAAGCAGCTGAGCACCTCCTATGCCTTCGTTGTGGAAGCTTACACACTGGTGGTTGCCGCAAGCGTGTGCACAGGCCTCCGAAAGTTTCGTCAGACAGTTGCGGTAGGATTGTTAAACTGTTCGTCCCCATTTCATGGTCGGAAGACGAAAAACAGAGCTGCCGCGGCATCGCACACTGCCCGTACGGTTGGCTCCGATGCCTCCACCGTGCTTCAGTAGCGACAACGCTTGTTAACATTACAATAGCAACGCTGTCAGTGTTGTCAGACTACCAAGCAATTTCTAATAAGGTTTATAGAGATAAGGCAATTTTCACTGTAATAGACCCTTTTATGATCCCATCAAGCAACATTGGCGGTCACCATTTCTTGGGCAGGAAGCCTGTAATTGCATCAGTACTTGTCTAACTCAGACTCAGCATTCATTCTCGTTACAAGCCAAGCCGAGTTCACGCCGATTGCTTGCACAGACCTCGCATACAATACATGGCTAGGGCGTGTGCCCAAAGGCAAACTTTCATAATTGGCGCCCCTGCAGCTACCATACTATGTTCGCCTCTAAGCTGAGACTGCGGTGGAAGCTACTGTGGTATCTGGAGTAACAGGCCGATGGGGTTCTTCGCTGGAACATCTTTATTGCAGGACTACCGGAGTACGACACATAGCCACGGGTGTGAGAGAGCGGCAGAACAGCAGCGGGTGGTGCAACCGGTACGCTGGCTCAGATAGATATGGCGCCCAGGAACAGTGGCGCGAGACGCACGAGCGCGCGCTAGGTGTTGCCCCGCTTATTGTGTCACCCATACAACACTCCCCCACACTTAGTTCAGCACAGTAATACCAGTTCGACGGCGTTCCAGTACAATACTCACAAAGTAACACGATATGACAATTTAACAAAACACGAGAATAATTGAAGTTCTGGAAAGTACAAAATACAAACACACGAAATACAAAATAATTACAGTTCTGAAAAACACAAAGTCCTCATCTTTTTCTCTTCTTCTTAAGGCGAAAGCCTATCAGGCGCACGCCGTTGCCGTTCGGGATACCGGCGCTGAGTGTCTTGCGGCTGGGCTGGGGAACGACCGGAGACTGGAGTTGATCCCATGTCTTGTCCCTCTAGCACCGGTGACCGAACTGGAGGCAGCTCATTCACGAGTCCCCCTTGCCCTGGGGTTGGCGATGATGGCAGGACACTCGGTATTAGCAAGCCACCTTCCTCCGCCTCTGGGGTAGAGCTCTCCCGCAACCGCAGGTGGTCTTGGTGTCGCCGCCACACGAAGGACCCCCGCGGTGTGGTCACGCGAAGCCTGTAGGAGACCGGTCCCGATCTAGCCATGACGACTCCGTGCAACCACCTCCCACCCGGCGGGAAGTTCTTGACGTACACCTTATCACCAGGCACGAAGTGTCGGTGCTTGCCACCGTGCTTCACCTGTAGCACGTCCTGTTTACGGTGAACAGTTTTCTCTGGAGAGGGTCGCAGTCTGTCCAGACGGGTAGTGAGCCGCCGCCCAAGCAGCAACTCCGCAGGATTCTGAAGGGTTGTGGCGTGTGGTGTGTTCCTGTAAGCTAACAACAAACTTGCTAGTCGACGGGACAGAGGCCGGCCGGGCATCTCTTTTAGTAAGGCCTCCTTCAGGGTGCGAATGAAACGCTCAGCCAGCCCATTACTTGACGGATGGTAGGGGGCGGTCCTGACGTACCTCACACCGTTCTCTCGCAGGAAATTCTGAAATTCTTGAGAACAAAATCGTGGGCCATTGTCACTGACAACAACATCTGGCAGACCGAAATGACTGAACAGCTCCCTCAGTTTTTCAATAGTTGCTTCGGCCGATGTGCTGTTCATCACAAAAACCTCGGGCCACTTGGAGTGGGAGTCGACGCTTACCAGAAAATGACGGCCCTGGAAAGGTCCCGCAAAATCCAAGTGCAGCCTTTGCCACGGACGAGTTGGCCAGGACCAAGGATGCAGCGGGGCTGGACCTGGAAGACTCTGCTGCTGTTGACAGGTGTCACACGACCTGACGCGATATTCAATATCCGCATCGACCTCCGGCCACCATACATAGCTGAGTGCCAGTTCTTTCATCCTTACAATTCCAGGATGCCCTTCATGCAGCTCTTCCAGTACGCGTTCGCGCAGTCCCTGCGGGATCACAACCCTCATTCCCCACAACAGGCAATTCTGGTGCCACGTCAGCTCGTTTCTTTTGGTAAAGTAACGCTTTAGACAATCTTCTACCTTAGCGGGCCACGCACCGGCGAGGAATCTTGCCACTTGACAGAGCTCTTTATCTTTCGCTGTAAATCGTGCGATCTCTTGGCTGCTTACCGGAAAAGACTGCAGGCGAAGACTGAGCAACGTCGCGACGTCATCCTCGCAGTCGTTATCCTGGAACCCAGGAACTGCAAGTCGTGACAAACAGTCCGCCTCCACGTTGAGTCAACCCGGTCGGTAAACCAATCGGTACTGATTGGCGGAGAGGGTAATAGCCCATCTCTGCAGACGTGCGGCAGCAATGCTCGGAATTCCCGTCTTTAGACCAAGAATGGTTTGTAACGGTTCGTGATCAGTGATCAACACAAAGGATCGTCCAAACAAGTAGACGTGAAATTTCTTCACGCCAAACACAATAGCCAGTGCCTCCTTTTCTAGTTGGCTGTAGTTCTTTTCACTCGATGTCAAGGTTCTCGACGCAAACGCGATAGGCCGTGTGTCACCGTTGGAGTACACCCTGGACAGGACGGCTCCGAGACCGTATGCCGAGGCATCACAGGACACCTGAAGGTCTGCCTTGGGGTCGTAGTGCGCCAGGACAGGTGCGTCAACCAGAAGACTCTTCACCGTGTCAAAAACGTCTTGACAGCGCTTACTCCAGGTCCAGACGACATCTTTTTTTAGTAGCTCGTTCAGCGGCGCTATTGTGGTGAAGAGGTCAGGGAGGAACTTTCCGTAGAATGTCACCATTCCCAGAAACGACCATAACTGTTTTGAGTCTTGCGGTTGAGGTGGATCGAGAATCGCTTGCACATTTTCTGCCAACACAAAGGAAAACTTCCCCTTGCATGCATCCGAGCTCGTCCTTGAACACATCCTGGTAGCGTATTAGGATGTCTTGGAGAGACGCTTTTACATCAACGCTGACCGCGTTTAGCGATCCCAAGTCAAACGTGAGCTTGTAGACCCAGTCCCTGCCAATCAAAGGTGGCCCGTCTTCTCCCAGTACGTGAAGGGTAAGTTTTCCTTTGAAGTCTCGATACTCTACGTCCACCGTCGACACTCCTTTTGGCTTGACACGCTCGCCGGTGTACGTGCGCAGTATTAGTGACGCCGGAGACAGCTCCGCGTGAGGAAACAACGACTGGAATTGGCGTTTCGAAATGCTAGACACGGCAGCACCCGTGTCTAGTTCCATCTGAAGAGGAGCGTTCCCGACCTTGAGCGTGTAGTATAACGGCGCATTCATGTTTTTGTCTTGAAGCCCGTATATCGCTTCACTCTTTTCTTCCTCAGCTGAGAAGTTTCTGAACTGGTTTGCTCTGCCTGGTGTATTGGCCAGTGATGCTTAACAGAAACGCTGGAAGTGACCCTCACGGTTGCAGCGATAACAAATAGCGTTACGGTGCGGGCATGACGAGGCAATGTGCTTAGGGGAGCCACAACGGAAACATTTGTCCTGAGCCCCCACTACCGCTTTCGGTTTCACCGCCGTCAGATTCTGCAGTTCGAGTTGGTCGTTGTCCGCCTTATTATGACACGCCTGCACATTCATGGTGGCTCTTTCAATAGTTAACGCTTTATCCACAGCTTTCTTGAATGTCAGGCTCTCATCTTCGGCAAACAAAACTCTCTGAATGTAAACACGACTCAGTCCGCTGACGAACCTGTCTCTAAGAGTTTCTTCCAGGTTACTTCCAAAATTGCACGTCTGTGCCATTCTTTTGAGCTCGGCGACATATTTTCCGAGCGATTCCCCTTCCTGTTGTTCCCTCTTATGGAACGTTGCCATTTCTGCGATGACCGACGGCCGCGGCGACAAGTGGTTTCGCAAAACGGCAAGCAAATCTTCAAAACTCTTTAGTGCCGGGTCCTCAGGCGCTACTAGAGTCTTGAGCAACTTATACGTGTCAGGTCCTATGAGGCTTATGACCACGTCAACTCGGTTTGCGTCCACTACCCCGTTCGCTCTCAAAAAGGCTCGCAACCTTTCCTCGTATGATAACCAATCACACTTCGTGTCATCAAAAGCTTCGACTTGCCCGAATAAGGCCATCCTGACTGCCTCCTGTTTCTCTGCTCCTTGATTCAAGATGCCAGATACTGGAACGTCAGTTGAAGGGCCCTCAGCTGCCGAGTCGTCCGACGGTCTCTGCATCCCGTTGTAGCAGCGAAATCCGTGTCTTCGTCGTCACTGTGTGGTATCTGGAGTAACAGGCCGATGGGGTTCTTCGCTGGAACATCTTTATTGCAGGACTACCGGAGTACGACACATAGCCACGGGTTTGAGAGAGCGTCAGGACAGCAGCGCGTGGTGCAAACGGTACGCTGGCTCAGATAGATATGGCGCCCAGGAACAGTGGCGCGAGACGCACGAGCGCGCGCTAGCTGTTGGCCGCTTATTGTGTCACCCATACAACAACTGCCATGTACTCGGGTCGAGGGAAGGGTAGAATAAAGTTACGGTAATGATATAGCACAGTGAAACTATTGTTATCGTGATTAGTGACGCGACGGGAGTGCATTAGACCAAATCTAAAACAAGAAATTTTTCAGTTATTAAAATAACTCCTTTTTGTGTCACTCCTTTGTCGTGTGGGATCTAATTTCGAAGGGCAATAAAAAGTTTATTTAAAGTCTGAGCGCTTTGGAAAACCGTAAACGACTTAATATTCGCGAGGACTTAACTTTAGCGAATTTCGAGAATCACGTACAATTCGCGAGAAATAGGTCCCGCGAACAAGTCCGGTGAAATGTAAACTCATTGAAACCCATATTAAGATTAACCGTTTTGTTCTTAGCCCGAGACTGAGGCAGGAAAAAAGGAAAGTTTCGAAGTGCCTCAGTCTCGGGCTAAGAACAAAATGTTTAACATCCACCAGCTCGCCTGCCCACTCACTGCATTATATATTAAAATACCAGCGCGTCGCGAAAATGATAACCCGCGAATTATTCCAAAACTTCAACTTTGACCTAAATTGCGAAATATTGAGCCCGCGAAAAATAGGTCGTTTACAGTATATTAAATTTTGTATTTTTTGTAAAATATTTAACGGCCTTATCACATTTTGTCATAGGTCAGGGCTGGGCAGAGATACTCCAAAAAGTATTCGATAATACAAATGGTGAGATAATGTGTTTTAAGGTCAAAATAGAGATAGATACTGGGATACATTTGACTTTTATGCAACGAGGTATCTTTGAGATACTTCTGCGAAAATGGCGAAAACGTATTCCTAAATACAGATACAGATACTTATAGAAATACACTTGTTGCAGAACGGTGCTACGTTGGGAGGGTGTAGTTAGTAGCGAATGCGAATGTTAATTTATGTTTGAGCCCCTCACTTGATGCCATTTTATGCACTATTCCTTACCACGACGTTTTTATTTATCATTAATGCCGCTGAAAAAACATGTTATCTCCGTTGAACCATACAGTTACCGAACGGTAAAGATATTGTACCATGCTTGACAAAAGGCATCTGCCCGTTATGAACATTGTTTTGACATCAGGGCGCATCTCAAACTATCGTCTTATACGCTTCCGTGTATAAGACGGAAGCGTATAAGTCTCAACTCCTTTACCGCGTTCGCTATACTAGATTGGAAAAAGTGGAGAGCTTTGTGAGAGGAGCTGATTTTGTTATTCTTGCAAGTAAACTTCTTTAAACCAAGCTTTTTTTTTACTGTTAATGACTGAGGTGCACCATGTTATAGGGCAGGTTCATATTACAAATTCCGAAGCAACTTGCACCAAACAGATGTTTTTATCCTTTAAATTATTCTTAAGAAGAGCAACGAATATAACGAGATACCTAAGCCTGGCAAAATATCGCGATACAAGCGACACTTTGTAAATGTATTTCACTACTGAGATGCAAATACATTTTTGAAATGTGTCTGGATACAGAGATACAGATATTCAAAAGTATCTCTAATATACTATCACGATACATTTGTATCGCGATACTGCACAGCCCTATCATAGGTTAATTCATCTCAGAACAGTTCATATGAGGTCACTTCATGCCAATTGCTTTTATTTCAAGGTGTATTTTGTGAATGCTTTCCTAATTTTGGGATCTATTAATGCTTGATTCATTTCGCGCAAAGCATCTTGTACCGCCTTTCAGAGCTCAGCATGCATACATAATGTATCACTGATTGCAAGTAACTCGCAACGTTGAAGAAGAGCACGAGTCAAAAAAATCATAATGATTAGTTGTTCGCATAGTCGCCCTATATAAAACGACCTTTAGGAGTAATTTCGTTACTCGTGATACGCTACTTTCGCATCTCCCACATACCAGACTTCGCATGTTGGAATAGAAGCTTCCTCGTGTCAGCGGCAGGAGTCTGCATGCAGGCCGGGGCCATCCGCGTGGCATCCAGTGTGTTTTTCCAGGGTTCCGCTGACTCTGGCCTCAGGTGCCGCCGCTGGCCCACGGGCGCCTTGCCGTACGGGATTCCCGTGAAGCAGTCCACGCCTCTGTCCCCCAGGAGGACCCGTCGAAAGCCGCGCACGTACCTCGTCGTCGTCGACACGATGGGTCCGCTAGAACAAACAGCGAGGGCCGACCGTGGGACGGTCAGGAGTAAAGCAAGAATAAGCGTTCAGAGCATCATTCTATCCCAAAGCTTTAAACCACAGCGTGTGATGCTGGTGCGAGATGGTAGAAATATCTCTTTTTACTTTCACAGCTGGCGGTAACAGAGGCCTTTCGAACTCCCGCGCTACGATATAGGTGCGAGCTAAACGCCACCGTAAAACGTTTTGTTCGAGGACTCTGTTAGAGCTACGCGGTCCCATTTTTAGGTGACGCGCGCATGCGAGGTTGGAAGCACCACAGCTGCGTGGACAAAAAACGTGGTATGCGCATGAACGAACCTCCCTTGCATTGTATTGGCGCCACGCTTCCTCCAATTCTGAGTGGTATCGGCTGGAGGGATTCATACCCTAGGCGTCACTATGCACCCCTTAGCGAACCCTAATACGTTTGAAATATTTCACATTCTAACTTGAGTGTACTTGAATTACAGTTCATAAATGTAAGTGCACGAAAAATCGTCCGAAAATATACACTTCTTTTTTTTTTTGCTTAGTACTAAAATATACTCTGAAAATCTTTTTAAAATGCCTTTATTTAAACTACATTTGAAGTTCCCTTCATGAGTTCTGAAATACGTAAACACTAAATTAGTAGGCACAAAATACCTTTCACATAGATTTCTTAAAATATTTATTTATTTCATGCAAAATATACTCCAGCCCTAATAAAAATGCAGCGATCAAAAATAAGTGCAGAATACTCTTAAAATACCTGGAAATCGTAAATACTGTTGTGTTCTACTCTAAGTATCTTTTGACTGCAATACTTTGGTAGTTTGACTTAAAGTTCCAAAGTATTGAAAAGCTCGAGCCTTTCAGAGGTTCACTTCAAGCAGGTGTGGAGTACACTGAAGTGCCTAAATACAACATTTGATGTGTTTGTCAATCGAGTTGTGCAGCATCGAACTGATAAATCAGCCCAATTTATGTTATTGTTTACTTTTTTTCTATCAAGGACACACCTGATGAGTTTCTTACACACCAGTCACAAACGGGGTTCGGGAACATACAACCACAACACTTGTTGATGCTGGAAAGCTTAAGCAAGTGCTGTGAGCAGATATGTTTGGCGTGGTTGTGTTAGCAGAATGTTAGTTCACTGAATGTGTATGCTCACCATTGTACATGATGTGAGTAGTGACTTTAATATAGTGACGTTAACGACCATATTAAGCAGTCAACTCGTAAAGAAAAGCAACATAACTATTTTAAAATGAAGAAACTGCCTTGACTCGCTTTGTCCTGAGTGGTGCCATGCAGAGAAGCAATAACATTTCTTCTAGGAGCAGTTTTTGTGGATATCGTTTTAGCGACTGCGTCGAATTTATATTAGTTGTACCAATGCTTTTTAGTAAGAGATATCGTCCACGAACTTCAAAACACTGTTTCCCTTTTGACAGACTCCTGAGGAGAAGATCGGATACTTGGAACCTTAAAAATTGCAGAGGGGGTCACCGGCCAAATGATTACCTTCAATTTGTAGGCTATATAAGGCTCTAGGAGCAGTTAACGAGACTGTGATTCAGCTGTTCAGTGCGTCATTGTGTTTGTGTTTGTGTTCGTTTCTAATGTAAAGTTGTGGGGTGGATTTAGTAGTGAATTGAAATGCCACAAGGACACAAAGTCCGAAATAAAAAGAAATAAAAAAAAAATTGTGTAGCTTCTTTGTAATACACAAATGGCATCTTGAGGAGGAAGGAATTGTTATTTTAGCATATCTAAATTTTTTTTATTAATATTTATGATATATCTTGAATACCTTACGCGCGTATTTCGAATGCGGACAAAATAATACAGAATGAATACAAAATGAATATTCATATTCAATATATTTCAACTTCGTTTCAAGTACGGCCTGTTTTTGCTAAGGGACAGGTCGTTAAAATTACGCAATAGTGTGAAGTGGGTCAAAATGAAGAATTTACTCCCAAGGCAACACCTTGCTTCAAATCAGGGTGTCACACCTTGCCCATACCGAAAACCGGATCAACACCGTTATTTTTGAATTGAACCGGAGCGAATCCGAACGAAACTAAAATGAAATACTTGATATTGAACCTGAACCGCAACAAAGTTACAACTTCATGAGGTGGTTACATGTTCACTAGAAAACGCTTCCACGTAATGAAACCTGAGCCGCATTTTGTTTTGCGACAGGGGCCGCGCGGTCAATATTAACTTTAGGGGCGCTAGCATCAGCGCCGCAGTGTTACTTAACTAAACGACAGCAATTGGGAAGCATCTCAATAAAGTGGAACCATAAAACATATTTCACGCCTGTGTGCAGTACGACCTGGTGTCGACGCGAGGCCATACCATCGAGAAGACAAGGCCTGCACACGACGTCATCGTTAGTAGATCCCCGACACGCCCCAAGCGGAAAACAAGCTGAAGCTTGACGAAAGTAAGGGCCACATCGCAACCGCGTCGCATTCACTGGCGACCACAACTGTGTGCGCGACTTCTGAGCGCGAGCTGATAGCAAGCTTCCACACTTCATTTGCAACGTGCATGCGACACCATTTGCATTGCCCGTCTTAGCAGCTTGGTAATGTGAGCTCGCGCGACACCATCAAGATTGGCGGTCTTGGCAGCCTATTAATGTGAGCTCCTTCTGAGCATGACCATTAAAGCAGGCGATGGAGCCGACGACGTCACGGTTGATGTAGCAGACGATGGTGCTCATCCGGGCTAGCTAGGGGCGCAGATAGGATACTCTGTTTCACCTTATGATGTACCGCAGGAAAGGCTACAAGCACGAGCTCCTTGCATTAGGGCAAATCTCGGCAGCACAAGCTCTCGTGCATTAAAGGCAGCTGCCAACGCTATGAGCTCGCGGTTCTAGCCTTCACTGCGGTGCAACATAAAGTGAAACAGAGTATAGTGATAGCGTTTAAAGAAGGAAACGCGCAGGCCTTGTGTTCTAGGTGGTATCGCGCGAGGACGTACACTTTTAGTTTAATACGCCAAGAGGCTAAAACGATATTCTTTGATTTTTTGTTTTGTTCCTACTAAAAATGCCCACAAAGGAAAAAAAAATACGAATAATAAAAGTTGACAGCGACCTTTTTCTCCAAATGCTAATAATGCATAGAACACAGCAGCAGCAGCAGTGGCGGCATGCGTTGCTGACAACTAAACAACGTTCTTCCGCTAATGCAGACCACCGGGCATCAACGTGCAGTTGGAGCTTCATCGAGCTCATTTTCATCGGCGCGTACTATCGACTGCCAGTTGCCATTGTGCTGAGGAGGCGTGACAGGGCGACTTCCTGGAATCAGCTGGCACCAGCACGTGCCCAGAGTCTCCAGCGACGATTGGAGGCCTGCAAACCTACGTCATCAGCTTCGGCGTTATAAAAGCCAGCGCTCCTCTGTTCAGCGACACAGCAGCAGCAGCAGTGGCGGCATGCGTTGCTGACAACTAAACAACGTTCTTCCGCTAATGCAGACCACCGGGCATCAACGTGCAGTTGGAGCTTCATCGAGCTCGTTTTCATCGGCGCGTACTATCGACTGCCAGTTGCCATTGTGCTGAGGAGGCGTGACAGGGCGACTTCCTGGAATCAGCTGGCACCAGCACGTGCCCAGAGTCCTCCAGCGACGATTGGAGGCCTGCAAACCTACGTCATCAGCTTCGGCGTTATAAAAGCCAGCGCTCCTCTGTTCAGCGACACAGCAGCAGCAGCAGTGGCGGCATGCGTTGCTGACAACTAAACAACGTTCTTCCGCTAATGCAGACCACCGGGCATCAACGTGCAGTTGGAGCTTCATCGAGCTCGTTTTCATCGGCGCGTACTATCGACTGCCAGTTGCCATTGTGCTGAGGAGGCGTGACAGGGCGACTTCCTGGAATCAGCTGGCACCAGCACGTGCCCAGAGTCTCCAGCGACGATTGGAGGCCTGCAAACCTACGTCATCAGCTTCGGCGTTATAAAAGCCAGCGCTCCTCTGTTCAGCGACACAGCAGCAGCAGCAGTGGCGGCATGCGTTGCTGACAACTAAACAACGTTCTTCCGCTAATGCAGGTTGGTAAAGTTTTGTTCTGTATAACCGTTTTCTTTTTTTTTCCAACTGTTGCCGCTGCTGCTGCTGTTACTGCTGTACATTTTTGAAACCAAAATATGGCAGGGGCTAAGGAGGATAGATGTATCGCATGTAACCAGGAAATAGATGAAAAAGATTCCCTGATTTCTTGTGCTGAATGTGACTACCCTTACCACATAGGGACATGCTCTGGTGTTTCCGAAGACTCGCGTGTTGTCTCACGAAAGACATGGCGCTGTCAGACTTGCAAAACTGCTAAATCACGGGGAAGCCAGAGCTCAAAGCAAAACAAAGACATTGACGTAGCCACAATGCTAATCTCAATGAATTCTAAGCTGGACACCCTTCTCAACCTAAAAGAAACGGTTGATGCCATGGAAGAGTCTCTCCAGCACATGTCTGCGAACTATGACCAGGTGCTAAAGCGCATAGGTGAACATGATGAGGAACTTAAACACTTAAAAAAAAGAGTTGCCAACCTGGAAAAGACGGAAGCCGATGTTGAAATTAGGAGGCTTAACCAAAAGGTGAACGACCTTGAATACAGGAGTCGTAAACAAAACCTAGAAATACATGGCATCCCTAAGTCCGAAAACGAAGATCTAATGGCTCGAATAAACGAAGTAGCAAGCAAATTGGACATCCCTGCTTTGACAGCAGACCAGATCATTGTAGCGCATAGACTTGGCTCCCGTCCCGATAAGATACCTGGGATTATTGTTCGCTTTGCCAATCAGGCCACCCGAGACCAGTGGCTTGATAAACGCTCTAAACTAAGGCATGCTCGGAGCAAAATCTACATATCGGAAAGCCTGACGCAGCACGATAAGACGCTACTTTGGGAAGTGAAGGAATGGGCGAAAGAGAAAAGATTCCAGTATGTTTGGTACAAACATGGAAAGGTTTTTGTAAGAGAGAAAGAGGGGGCCCAAGTACGTGTGGTGAAGTCGAAGGATGATTTGGAAAAGTTTTGAGTAGTTTTTTTTTTCCTTCGCATTTAGAGGCTGGTTATTTTGTTTTATACAATGAGTGATGACGATTATTTGTTACCTAAAGAAGTTGGGCTCATCTTTACGGAGCAAACAAAAGCGCCTTTTTCTTTATTTCACTTAAATGTACAATCAGTTCGGAATAAATTTGATGAACTAAACATATTTTTGGACAGTTTCAGTTTTCGATTTGATGTGATCATGCTTACAGAAACGTGGTATAAAAATACTGATGAGGTGGATAGATTGGAGGGTTACAATATATTCAATTTAAATCGTAGTGATAAGGTAGGAGGGGGTATAGCTATGTATGTGAAAAAACACTTCAAATGTTCTGTTATTACTGATTTCACTATAATTACAAATGACTACGAAATCTTAACTTTGCAACATGAAAAATCTATATATTCAGTAGTTTATCGTCCGCCTTGTGGGAACATTTCTTCTTTTTTTGAAATCCTCGAAGTGTTCTTTCGGTTTATTGGTGAAAACGGCTTTACTCTATACTTTGGCGGCGACTTTAACATAGATATGCATGGTCCCTCTTATCATAAACAAGAAATGATGTCTTTATATCAATCGTATGGGTTGTCCAATGTTATCCTTCAACCTACTCGTGTAACACCTGTACATGAGGCGTTACTAGACTTATTTTTAACAAACCTTTCTACGTCGGAAGTAATTGCCGGAGTAGTTGGAGAAACAATTAGTGATCACCTTCCGATATTTCTACTTTCTAATGTGAGCTATAACTTAAACGAAACTCGTGGTCCTGAAGTATACTTCAGGAATATAAGCGCTAAAAACCTTGAACTTTTTGGACACCATATGAATTCTGTAAACTGGAGTGCGGTACTGTCCAGCGTGTCGGCAGATGAGGCGTTTGACTGTTTTCTTGAACAGTTTAGAATCGTGTACGACCGCTGTTTTCCTTACAAATTGCAAAATGTTTCCCGAAAATCTCGTAAACCCTGGGTTACGACAGAAATATTAAGAATGATAAATAAAAAAAATGCTCTTTACCACCAATTTGTGCGCACTAAAGACGCAAATATATTGTCTAAATTCAAAAAGGAACGAAATCAACTAACAAAGAATTTAAGGCAAGCTAAACGTGCTTATTTTAACAATTTATTTCTAGACACTAAGCGACCAGATGTTATGTGGAAAAAGTTGAATGGCATAATTAAGCAAGGATCGTACGGGCATCGGATCACAGAAATGAAAATCGGAGGTGTTAACCTAACGGGATCCGCTTTAGCGGAAACTTTCAATGAGTATTTTGTTAACCTTGTTCAAAGTGTACACTATGCGGATGCTTCTAGATTTGTGCAGAGTATTTCTCCTAGTCTCTTCTTCTTCCCAACTGACGAAGATGAAGTTCACTCAGTTTTCCAAAATTTAAAGAATAGTAAAAGCACTGATATATATGACCTTCAAATTAAACCTGTAAATCATGTATTGCGGTGCATTTCTCCCTGTTTGACGTATATTTTTATTCTGGCACTAGAGAATGGAACTTTTCCAAAAAACATGCAGGTGGCAAAGGTAACGGTACTGTACAAAGGTGGGGAAAAAAACAACTTGGGAAATTTTAGGCCAGTGTCCGTTCTACCAGTATTTTCTAAAGGACTAGAAAAGATTATACATAACAGGTTGTATAGTTTTTGTGAGAAATATTCTATTCTTACCGATTCTCAATATGGATTTAGAAAAGGTAGATCTACAGAACTCGCATTATTAAAGCAAAAGGAGTTAGTCTTAAGCAATATAGAAAATAAGCTGTTAACACTTGGAGATATTTATAGACTTTTCAAAGGCTTTTGACCGCCTCAATCATAATACTTTGCTCCAAAAACTTTATATGTACGGTGTGCGTGGTAGATCCCTAAGTATGGTTAAAAGTTATCTTCAGTATCGCTACCAGTGCGTTGAAATAGATAAAAAGCGATCTCAATTGCAGCCATTAACAGCTGGAGTGCCACAAGGTAGTATTTTGGGACCACTCCTCTTTAACTTGTATGTCAATGACATAGTAAATATTGATGACAATGTACGTTTTATTATTTACGCGGATGATACCAGTGTATTTTTTTCAGGTACGGATGCAGAGCAGATTATAAGTACCGCAAATAAATTTCTAGATAAATTAAATACTTGGACAGTGTCTAATTCCTTGCAAATTAATTGTAGTAAAACTAAAGCCGTTCTTTTTAGAGCAAGAAATACAAATTGCTTTCATACCTCTGTTCTCTCCCTCGGTAACCATAAGATAGATATAGTCGAAAGTGTTAGAGTTTTGGGTGTAATATTTAATCAATACATGCTATGGGATGAAATGGTACATTTTACATGTCAAAAACTCTCAAAGGTCGTAGGTGTTATGTACAAACATCGTCATATACTCCCAATGTCAGCAATGCTTCTTATATATCATTCTTTATTTTATGTGCATTATAATTACTGCTTCTTGGTTTGGGGAAATACAACGTCCACAAATCTTAAGCAGATACAAATTTTGCAAAAAAAAGTTGTGCGTATTATATGCCATGCTCCATACGATGCCCATACAATACCATTGTTTAAAAAACTTAATATTGTACAGATTCCAAATTTCTATAATTATAAACTTTGTATTACCTATAAAAAGTCGTTTCATCACAAAGAAAACGTATTTCTGTCTATCTCGCAGATTACAATTAGAGACACGATTTATGCTACACGCAGCGCCGATACGTGGCTAGTGCCGCACTCCAGGACAAATTATGGAATTCAGATGTTGCGAAATACTCTTCCTCGTCTTTTAAATCGTCTGGGGGAATTAAACATAGAACTTTTGACTTTGGTAAACAAATATTTGCTTTCATTTTTTGTTGAGCCTTCAGTGTTAGTGTAGGTGCAAGAAGTGTGGTGATTTTTCTTTCTTTTTTTTTGCTTTTGTTTTATGTCAAACGAGTAATTACATAAACCATTTCTTTTTTGTGTTAACTGTTTTGTGTGCTGTCTCGGCTGCTGCTGGGGGGAGATAGAGACCTGTCAAGCAACTGTTATGTTGCTTTTTTCTCTGTCTTCCCTCTCCAAATGGAGAAAAATAAAGCATTTTGATTTGATTCGATTTGAACACAAATTTTAAGGAGCGATCGTTTCAATTTGTATAGAAGCCATGAGAGGTGTGAGGGCAAAACAAAAGTATTTGTCGGATTCAATTTGTATTTTTAATTTATATTCATAAACCACCAAGACGTTGATTCTTAAGTTTTACAGTGAGATATTGCGTCCGCATTTTATTAACCGTGATTAAAAATCGCATTTTGGGGCTCTCTCAGCATGAGCAGGCAGCATGAGCAACAACACGTCACGTAAGCTATGTAAAAACTTGAACAGTTATTCAATTTTATTCAATCTAGAGGTAGTAAATGTAGAGTGATAAAAATATTTATTTCTTTATTCGCATGCTCGTTTTAGTTGGACGCCACTGCACTCAATGCTTGCAATACTGTTTCGGTTTCACGCATATCCGGATCCCCTGTCGTTTCGAAATCATGGTAACTATGCCCATCGTCCCGTCTTGTATCGCATTCGTTATGAAACGCGCTTGTGGAACCTGGTTGAGGATTAGAATTAAAATGAAGCATGAAGTGAGGCATTACCGAATTACAATGACAACGATATTTGAACCCAGGACACCACAAAGTCAGTAGCAAGGAGGGACGTGAGCATGTGGCCTCTCAACTATCAGCACCACTGTTTTGTGATTTTTTGGTTCGCGGATACAGTACTAGGACGTTGTTGTTTTCCCCTCATGGAAGTGACTTTTCCATCAAGTTTCACTTTACCACAAACTTCCTGGCTGAACATGCCGCTCTTCAAGTACGCAAAAAAGGTTCATTTCTTTTTTATTTCCAGCCTTTTCGTCCTTTATCTGCGAGTAAATCAGCAATATTCTGATCGAAGCGAGAACGTATTCACAGTTCGTTATTTGAGGATTGTATCGAAACGAGGGCCGGCCAATCAATGTTGCAAATAATTTTCACAAACGATCCTCTATAGCACGACATAGGGTAGTAAAATTAACGTACGGTGTCAACGTACGGCTCAAAACCTAAAAAACGACCGCGGTATAATAGACGGCGCTAAAACTGAATGAGGTCAGCCATTTTACAAGTATCTGAGCATGAGATCAGACGTCAGGCGTCATCCGTTAGCTTTCGTGCGTGACGTCACTATGGCACCGCTGTTGGAGCGATATCTGACGCTCTAGCTTCGCCTAGAGCCACTAAATGAGCTGCGCTTTGAGTATCGGCACTCCGTCCCCCAGCATTGTTGTGGGCGCCGCCATTTTGGCGTGTATGCAGAGCAGACGCAACTGCCGATCGTCATGATTCAAAAGTGCGACTGCGTTTCCTGTGATTTCAGATAAAGCTCCAGATAACTGGCAACCATGATTTTAAGACACAATATGGCCAAGTGTCGTTTCTCTGAAGCGTAGCTTATTTAGTGCCACTAGCTTCGCCCATCCAGTCCGATCTATTTCGCCATCTTGCGCAGTCATAAAAGCAAATCCCTATTGATTACTTACCATGACAAATGTGCAGAACTAAAAGTTAAACTCCACAAAAAGCCAATTTTTTCGCGCTAAAAATGAATCTGAAATATTAAACGAATTAACGTGGGTTGTATAATAAAGATAAACGTTCCAACTATAGAAGTAGTTAAGAATTTCAAAACAAAAATTTGCACTACTTTTTTTAAACAATTGTTTCAGAAGCAAACTGGAACCAATATTTTTCTTTTCAATTTCACCCTAAATCTAGAGGAGAAACTGAATGGACTTATATCACCAAGCGAACTGCGCAGGCGCTAGCCTTCCGGAAGTAGTGCCTCCGCCATGCTGCCTGTAGTCACCTCTGTCAGCTTTCCCGGCTGCATAGGGTTGCGGTGCGAGTTTGATCATTCTGCATCATCGTTTGGGACGACCCAGTATCGGCGTGGATTATCCTGTAACGTGTGTACTTCATAGTCCTGTGCTGTTTGTGATGCTTTCGTTTTTGAGCAAGCTCATATATGCAGTTACAGTAGTCTTATCGCCTTAGAATCACTTCGTCGTCTGCTGCAACGAGCAAGTCGTTCACGCGATGGTCCCATTGCGGCCGTGGGAAAACCAATGACGCCACTACTTGACCCATTCGGCTTCTCGGACGTCTCAATAAACTTGGAAGCAAGTAAACATCTAGGTCATTGGCAAACAACACGAAGATTCAACGGACCATCGGACCGGCGTAGCACCGAGGAACAGCATCGAGCCTGTTGGTGTGAAACAGCTAGGTAGGGACCGTAATGCTAAGGCTCTGCATCAGGTTTAATTGACATTGAAGTAAGATGAACTAAATATACTTCCTTGAGGAGCGATAGCCTTCTGAAAGTCGTTTCATTCTGGCTGAAAACCTGTGCGTCAGGGTACTAAATAACTGCGGAGATAAGCCTGCACTAAAAAAAGACACGATCCACAAAAAGACAGTGCCTGGCGCGCCGTGACAACTCGCACCTGTGAAAAAATACAGAAACCATGCCTGACGCCTAAAACAATTGGATGGAGATAACTTTTTAAGTGCAATTTCAACTCTTTTTTTTTTGCGAGGCTTGGGCACGTTAACCGTCGTCCGACGGTGGAAGCTTTTTTTTTTTTTTTCGTGCGGTCTCGACTGATGTTATTACTTACTGAACAGATTCAGTAACGCCAGCGAAAATCACGCTGTGATATAATATTCGACCACAAGATAGGTGGCGTTTTCTTGTTGCACTTGAAAATTGAATTACGCGGTGTTTTCCCGTGTTGTTTGAAACAAATAATAATTCTAAAACGTTCCTTTGATTTCAAGAGATGCATATCGGGAGTCGTTGCTTTTTTCAGTAATTGTTGTGGTCTTTTGAAGCACAGCTGTGCTTGAAATATGTCGCAATAACAGTTATAACCACCAAAATCATCGAGCACAAAGTGTGTAAAAAAGGCAGCCGCAAAGCCGCGCAAGGTCTCAATTGAGATAGACCGCTGCGGAACAAGTGTTCAGGGAGATTCCAACGTATGAAACACTTCGGCGCACCCTACTATGTTTCGTTTCCTGTGATCTCACACTCTTTAGCTAACGTGCAACGAAGTGGATAGAAACAAAGGAAGAAAATCGCGAACAAATTGAAAAACGCTTTCTTTTGTGCCGCTCTGTCCGGTTCTGTTTCCTTTTTCGAACCAATCTTTTCGGTGGCTGCTTTCTTTCGGTAAGACAAACTGCGATGCCTTTTTGCCTGTTGCTATTATTGCTGCACCCTAGAGCAGAACAGGCAAAACCACCCACTGAAAACCGCGAGTAAACACCCCGATTAATACCCAAATCACACGGCAGCGTAAAGGTACCTGTAGCCCATTTTCCTGTAATAAAGGGAGCTGGAGATCGTGATCACACGGCGCATAAAGGTCCCTTTCGCTAAGGGAGGTCCTGTGTTAAACGGAGGTCGCCGAGCTCCCTTAAAAGCTACAGGGAGTAGCCTCGGACCCACAAACTCAAAATAATATCACAGATATATAAATATATCTTGTTTAATGCATTTTAACAAATGGAATATATATAAGTATCAAATTATGAAATTATTCTGAACACAAATGTGATGGAATAATACAATAAGGATGAACGCATACTCTAGCTAGCAGGTAGCAGCGGCGGCACGTGGAAAACAATGTCTGCTACGAACCCGAACGCGATGGGGCCACTGCTAGCTCTTTTTCGAGGTTGTAGACGAGTCGCCCAACTCTCCCGCTCAGGACCCTTTATCTTTGTCGTCGTCCATCCCTTTCGATCGCGTGACTGGCGTAACCACGAGACTCCGTCGTGGTTCGTTTCTGCCGGGCACTATTTAGCTACTTCAGTGAGAACTGTGCCAGAAAATGGATCTGCTAAACATAAAAAGGTCGCCCACATCGCACTGGAAACTCGTAAGCGCAGATGATTTAGGGCCAGTGTGGCCAGACGGGTCGGACGTTTTAAAGCAAGACTCATTTAGGTGCGCGCTTAGGCTTAGAGAAGAAAGTAAAGTGCCGCAAAAGCAGACATAAATAATATTTCGGTTTTAAATGAGATATTTCACATCCAATAATAAAAAAAAACTGCGCGTCAAACCTATTTCGTGGAATACTTAATCATGTGCTCCTCTCGCGGTTAAGCTGGAATGCAATCGACATCATTCTAAAGTGCTCCGTTTATTTATCGTGTGGTCAAGAACGCCGTTTACTACAGGTACCTTCAGCTAAGGGACCTAAGCTAAAGGTACCTTTACGCTGCCGTGTTAATTGGGTATAAAGGTCTCGTGCTAACCCGAAAATATCCAAGCGCTGGTCATACAACGCGCACTGATGCGACTTGAAAACTGGAGATAACTACACCTACCAGAATGCACCGGGGCAGTGGTGGCGTCGCGCAACTCCTGGCGAGATCGGTCTGTTGGTCTATAGGTCGAATGAGTTCAATTTCAACAAAAAGGTAAATGTCTGTATGGGTCACGTGACGTTCAATTCCTCGTTAAGTTTTGCGGGTAAAATAAATTAATGTACAGGTCTCGCCGGAATGGCTAGTATTTTAAATACAACTATTTAAAATATTTAAGTAAGTTATATTATTGTATTTATTTACACATTACAAAAATGTATTTGTTTATTGCTTGTTTTTTAATAAAAAACATATTATAAGAACAAATGAAATAAAATACTATTTCAACTACAATCGCCGAGTGAGAGCAAATAAGACGTCTGGATATTTAGGCAGCCAGAGGGAGATCCTTGCGGTGTGGTAACACTGGTGCTTCTTATAAACATATTCCTAAACCAAGAATCCTGGGTTCAATCTTCATTCCTGCCCGCTTCAATCGGTATGAGCATTGTACCGGCGTGCGGTCGCGTATCACTAGTGCGTGGTGCGCGTTAAAGACTCCAGGGCCCGTTTGCTCGAAGCGCTAACCGCGGCTAAAGTTAGCCGCAGTAACCTAGGAGAGGGATTTTGAAATCACGTGACTGGCTCGGTAGGGGTGCGGGGAAACATGGCGGTGTCCCGGTGAGTGAGCGCCGCTCGCTTTAAAACTAATATGTCGTTGCAGCTGCAACATCGGGCGCGTTAGTCAGCAACGAATGGTGCTGGAGGCTTTCGCTTTGCTTTATCTCACTTAAATCGCAAAGCACGAGCAATGACCTCGTCGCATTTCGTAGATAGTCTTTCGATTCGGGCGATTCCCAAGCCTATATGAACGCGATAATTGTCGTCATGGCAACGTCTTTGGAAAAGTGGATTGCCTTGACTCAATCGGCCGGGTATTGATAGCACACAAAAGCAGACAGCGTCTCAATAGACCTTTTTCTAAATTGCCCAAGCATCGAGGAGAACGCTGGATGGTAATTCTATGATCCGCGCGCGCTGGCCTTCCTCTTATAAAAGATTCGAAGTAAATAATTACAATGCTTTGACGAACGCGCGTGCAAGGCAAAATTTGTTTTTGACTTTTGTAGCGTGAGCTACACTGGCCGAGGTTGAGCAGTTTCGCGTGGCTCTCATAATGAGCACGCATAATGAACACGGCTCGCATAATGAGCACGGCTCATTATGAGAGCCACGCGAAGCCGCCACCGCGCGCTCCGCCGCCGCCGCGCCCGCTTCGCCGGTCTGCGCATTCCAGAGGAGTGACGTCATAGCCGCGGCAGACGCACTGGCGCCGCCGCGTGCCCAGCTGTGCGCCTCCGTTGCGCAGTAGCCAAGTCTGACGCTGCACCGGAGCCGCTTGATAGCGCCTCTCATTTTGTGCGCATAAGCTCACGCTATCTATATCCTGGCATAGCCGAGATAAGCCACCGCAATTTGTTTGTTTCAGAACAGTTACTGCTGGAGACGACAGCACGTGCAACGCGTGTAACTACACTCGTAGCATGCACCTCGGTGCTTGGGAAATTTAAAAAAAATGTCTATTGGGACGCTGTCTGCTTTTGTCTGCTATCAATACCCGGCCGATTGAGTCGAGGCAATCCACTTTTCAAAGACGTTGCCATGCCGACAATTATCGCGTTCATTTAGGCTGAGGAATGGCCAGAATCGAAAGACTAGTCTAAAAAGTGCGGCGAGGTCATTGCTCATGCTTCGCGAATTAAAGTGAGGTAAGGCAAAGCGAAAGCCTCCTGCACCATTCGTTGCTGACTAACGCGCCCGATATGGCAGCTACAACGACATATTAGTTCCAAAGCGAGCGGCACTCACTCACCGGAGCACCGCCATGTTTCTCCGCATCCCTACCGAGCCAGTCACGTGATTTCAAAATCCCTCTCATAGGTACTGCGGCTAACTTTAGCCGCGGTTAGCGCTTCGAGCAAACGGGCCCAGGTTAGCGTTGTACCACACTGGCTAAATTGCTCATCTTCAGCTGAGAGACACGCCGCCCGTTGAGGCAGACTAAGTTCAGGCTGTATAAACATGCACAAAGTCTTTTACAAATTCCCACTGCAATACGGGTGGCAACCTGTGGTTTTCAACGGACGTTAGACAATTGTACTTAGACGAAAGCACGCTGATACATTGGGCATCCAAAGCAAAACTGACAGGACGTAAATTCCTGGTATCCTAAACGCAGGTTTTCCCTCCACGTGTTTTGTGTTTGTTATCGCAGAACCAGTGTTGCCCACCCCGCTGCTATGGCTACCTCAATTGTTTTTGGTTGGCCATGTTATTGCACGGGGACAATCGCCGCCAAATCTAGGCTGTGCGGACGGCAACCCCCGTCAAACCACTACAAAAAAAAAAAAAAACAGCGAGCGGATCCGAGCTGTTGATGATTAATTATAATGTAACACCTGACACTGTGGTGCGGAAAAATTGAGACGCATTCAAGTCGAAGTCTTGAGATGTCCTCCTCTGTTGGCTTTTCCTTCGAGTTCAAAGTTACGGAATGTTTACGTACCACCGTCTAATGTGTTACAGTAGTATTTATTACGGGTCGCTCGTCAGACGAGTGAAGTGAAGAGCAGTGAAAAAATGTTTACCTCGCTAATATTAGTTACAAAAATGTAACTTGCTAGATCTCTTAATTTATTTGCAATGTATGCCTCCCCTGAAGGCAGAAGGCAGGAAGATCCCGGTGGAGCGGTATCTTTAAAGGACCGCTTCCGCCCTAAAATATTTTTTGTTCGTTAATTTTTTTTTTTTGTGCGTGGTTATTCAACGCAAACCTCAGGAATTTAGGGACTATAAACAGGTATTAATTTGGGCCATCAGAAGCCCTTTAATGAACACTGTTAAAAATCTGGAGCATCTGCTTTCCGGCATAGCAGTTGGGAGATCCAATCGAGATAATGTACGGAGGAAGCTATAAGAATGACGGGGCTCACAATACGTTTAGGCCAACAAATTAATCTGCGCTGTGGCACCGAGCACGATAAAAACCAAATCAAGCTCAATGCTACAGCGCAGAGTTTTTCTTCTTTTTTTTTTGTCGTTTATGTTGAAACATTTTCAGGCCCGTCCTAGCTGCTCCCTCCGCAGGTCACACACTCTTCCAGGTTACTTTGCGAAGAAATAGTTGCTCCAGATTTCGTAGAGTGAACCATCAAATGTTAATAATTGGGGTTGTCTGGATATTTATACAGCGTGTAGTTGGTCAGTCATTTCAAAGTTGTGACGAGTCACTCGCTGTAGATGAGCAATTTAGCCAGTGTAGTACAACCGCTAGCCTGGGGTCTTTAACATGCACCACGCAGTAGTGATACACGACCACTCGCTGGTGCGATGCTCATCCAGATCGAAACAGGCAGGGGTGGGGATTGAAAGTGAACCATCAAAATTTGACTCATCAGTGTTGAGGTCATCAGAGAATTTTCGCTCCGAAATGCAACTTTGAAAGCTGGCTGCCATGTGATAAATCGTTTGTTTTCTCGCCCACAAACTGAATTTCTACCATCGTCGCCTTCATTCGTCTCGTCGTTCGTTCCTTCTAATCTCCCCATCAACTTAATTAGGCGCAATATCGGGCGTCCTAATGGCGCGGTACACTCGACCTTCTGCGGTGTCCCGGTTATCCCTGACCGTAATACCATGTGTCCAAGTGGTATGAAGATTTATTCAACTAATTTGACTTGGCCAGCTGCTCGGTGAAGAAATTTGATGAACTTATTTATTTCGCCCATACCCTATTCGTCTCAGTAATGAACCTTGCTGGTGTTGTTGCGAAAAACATTTGATTCTTTCCGATTCCTCCGCTCTCCCGCAAACATGTACAGTAGTTGGAACAGTAGAGCGTATATTTAGAAGAACACAAAGATGACATTTCGTTTGGAAATCCTTGGGCAACAATATTAAGCATTTAGCGGAACACAGCCATCATCTCTCGTGCTCTAACAAAATTACTTTCGCTAATGACGGCAGTACAGTCTTCCAGAATAAAACGTTTGGACATCCTCATTACAAGCCGCGAAGGCACAGAACAAACATTGTACGCCCGCGCTCGCATTCGCGCCTATCCAGAACTTTGGGAACGAAGGGAAAATATTCTCCCCACGCAACAATCTGCTCCTAACGACCATTCCGACCCCAAACAGCAGCCCCCATCGGGGGAGCAAAGTCCATAACCAACCAGTCATAAGCACCGCGCATAAAGGACAGGACGGCAGAAACCAAAGCGAATTACCCCCGAGACTTCATTTTCAAAAATCAGAACACACCTCAAAACATTATAGAAAAAAAGTTCTGAGCTTATTCGGCACACGCAACTCGTCGTGGTCACCGCATAATTGGATAGCAGCGAAGCCCTTTTTACAACCGGCAGGCAAAAAGGCAGAAGACCCGATGAGGGCCAGTCCTCGTTGCGGCGCCGCAAAGGAGCGGGCGCTCTCTCTGCGGGAAGGCGCCGAGATGTACGGCCATAAAGACGCATCAGCAGCATCGTAGCTCGTCACGGCGGCTTCTAGAAATCTCTCAGTGGTCTCATTACCCCTACCGCTGGAAATGAGGGAAATCGTTACCCAGAGTGTTATGAGGGAGCAAAAATCCCCCGAAGCCGCATAAGCCGCCCAAGGCAGGCTTTCCTCGTGGCATTCAACGAGGCTCCCGCAGCCAATCGGAGCAGTCCTGATGACTGCCCAAGTCTCGAGAGGCAATGATGGAAGCGGGACTGCTTGCTCGTTACTGTCGCCGATTCGTAGAGTGCGCCGCTTTAGAAACCCGTTCGCCTGATGTGCGTGTCTGTTGGCGAGTCCTTCGACGAAACGTTCCTTAGAAGAAGAAAACCGTGGCTGGAAAATTGGAACGCGCTTGGTCGCGCATCTGCAAGCAATAGCCACACACATCCCCGTGATTTGAATTGCGATTCAATTGTTGCGGAGGCTGTGTTCATTTCGCGTAGGCCATCCCCGAGATAACGTTCTTGCGCACGCCTTCGTTCGTGGGCCTAAGACGAGGCGAACGAAGGAAATTAATGTTTACATACTACGAATAATTGTATCCAATGAGAGTTATCTTAAGACGTGGGACGCGTAGATAAACTTCGTAAGAAACTGGTTCACTCTTAATGCAAAACAAAAAGCAAAACACAGTTCGGCGGGAGAAGGTAGGAAGGGAATGAAATGGGAAGTACTTTTAGCTGAGAAAGTTGAAGCTGTTTCTCGCAGAAGGAAACGAGAAAGAAAAACGAGATACGGGGTGAGGTAGGATTAAGTACAGAGGAGAAGGAGATCGCACATAGACGGAACAAATGAACAGCTGAGATCAAGCTACTCTGGCGGCCTAGTTGCTGTGCTGTAGTCATTGAGAACCCTCATTCAGTCAATATAAAAATATTGTGCTGTTTTCATGGTGATGGGAGAAATCCTGGAGAATCGAAACATTTATTTAAAAGTTTCCTCTTCATATTTCCGAAGCGATCGCCACTTTTCATGGGCGATACTTTTAGCGCAACGAGTGCTGCATAAAAAATAACTGTATTATAGATACTTGAAATAGAAATATTAAAAACAAGAAGGACGTTCACAAACAAACCTTTTTTTTTAGTTAGCAACGGAGACTATTTATATTCGAGCACAAATAATTCGAGCGTCGACCTGAATTCAGATAAAAACAAGGGAGGGCAGAAAAAAAGGGTCATGACCGGGATGGCACACAAGGACGGAGCCACCGTAACGTGACTGCCCGTGTAAGATCTTCCTAATTCGAGATTCACAAATTCAATTTCACGTCTTGTGAGGGTTAAAGATGCAGATGAGACGTTCTTTTTTTTTTTTGCTTTTTCCATTTGGAATATTTTATGATTAAACGTCCGAATCGCTGACATTGTACTCCTAGAACAACTGGTGCTACCAAGGTCCTGAGAGCACCCAAAGCACTCCTTCGGATGAACAGCGATGGACGTCTAGGGTGATCAGATTTGATGTTGCCTCCTTTTAGTGCTCTCGTAGACGATCGTTTATACATCGGCCAGTCTGTTCGATGTATTCAACTCCGCACTTGGAAGGCACTGAAACACCTCTGTCGCATTTTCTTTGAATTGGGTGTTGTTGTTGTTGTTGTTGTTTTCTTCTTTTTGGCAGGTCGGCTTGATCTTCTTCTGGTTGGTCATATTGCACAGGCTTGCTATTTGAAATCTGCAAGAAAAGACGACTTTTGTGTCAAAGCGAGAAGCGATTGATCGGATGCGGTAGGATGCGTTGTAAAAATAAGAAATAATGGTGATCCTTTGTAGAGTAGGTAGAGGGTTCCTGGTAGTTTTTGGTGTGATTAGTTGGTGAAAGCAGGAGACAAGCCGTTCCACTGGTTATAATGATATCAGAACTTGTTTAGTTCGGATATTGGTGATTTTTGGTATTTGAATGTTGACAGGATTTAGTTTTTGCCGTGATGCATAGGGTCTTGATCACCACTAGTTTATCCGTCTTTGAGTGGGCACGTTTAAACGGAAGAACTTGTTCGTTTTTAACGCTGTTGGAGGAACAGCAAATACATTCCGTCATCTTGGTCAGTCGCAGGACACAAAATCCCAGCCCTTCCGAAGATGGGTCCTCCCTCTCAGACCTGAGATTACCTCCTGCTTCGTGGAGAGAAGACAAAACGGCCTGGACTTCTATAGTTTCAGTGTAGATGATGAGATAGTCGTCCACGTAGCGGAAGACTTCAGACTAGGGGGTTGTGCTCTTCAGGTTTGCCTCCATGGCCCAGTCTACGTAGGGCAGATAAATTTCGCTTAGCACTGGCGCAATGCACGACCCTATGCAAACACCGGATTTTTGAAGCCAGAACTTTCCTTCGTATTCAATCATCGTAGATGTGAGGTATAGCTGAAGAATATCGATGAATACTGAAAGCTGTACTCTGGAAGAGTTATCAAAATTGCATAGTTTGTGTTCGGAAATCGCCACTTCAAAGCAACTTAAAAGGCACGGGATGTTCAGGTAATACATTTATTCTATGTCCATTGAGAAGTTCATCATAGGTGCGGAAATGTGATGCGGCTGGATAGTGTTTGTAAATCTTGTGAATTTTCGTCGCGAAAGGGCTGCAAAGGGAGAATGATAGATAGGTATCTCTGAATAAAACGAGGCACTTGTTTCTGCCAGCACCCTCTGTGAAAAACGATGGTGACGAAGGAGATATCCGGCTTTTGTGTCTTCACGGCGGAGAACACTTTCAGGTGTAAAGTCTAAGTCGATGCAAATGTTTTTTTTTTTTTTTTTTTTTTAGGTGGCGCAGGGTGAAACGGCTAGCCTCTTCTTCAGAAATGTAAAAATTTTTTCAGCGGCAGCGTTGGCCTTTATATTGTACTTGTCGTTGTCGATTACCACGAATCCCCCCCCCCCCCCCCCTTTGTCTTGTTGGCCTGGAGTAGCTAGAGGATGTTCTTTCTCATTTCGGTTACTGCTGATTGGATAAAGACACTTGTCTTGCGACGTGATGCTGGATAGAAAGAGGTTGAACGAGTCCATCGACCCTCATTTGTTTTTTCAAGCGCGAGAGCTTAACTTTAGGTACAAAGGATACACTTTTAAGAGTGGAAGTAACTACTGCAAATATCAAATCATTTTATATCTAGCAATGTAAGTATATATTCAAACTTATTTTATGTGTAATTATATATTATTAATATTAAAATAAGTGTAATTATATGTTAAAATAAGTGTAATTATATATTCAAACTTAAGTGACCCGATGCCGAAAGCATGCTAACAAAATTCGAAATTCGCTTAGGACAGATTGGGTTCACTGTCTCACTATTTACTCCGAAATGGGCCTGTGCTCTGCTCTCTTATTGAGTACCAGCTCATTTTTGAAGCGATGTGCAGTCGGCACTCGAAAACATTTGCACAAGTCGATGACGGCCGGGACATTGAAATTCCTTCACGCGGCAATACGTTGTCGCCGATACACCGAGAGCGAGAGTCGTCGGCTCGTTCGCACCTTTCTTTTCCCGTTTCCGGGTTGAGCGGCGTCGCCGTCGGCGTAACCTCGCGTTGCATTATTGGACCTTTCCCAAAATGATGTCACACGTGACGTCACGGGTGAAGTTACGAAGGTAACGAGGGTCACGAAGGTCACGAGTGACGGACACGAGGGCGACATTATGTGGGACGTCCCCCTCCTGACGCCACAAGGGCATACCCTCCCCTACGTACTCTCCCCTCCTCCTCAGGAGCTGCGCTCTAATTATTAAGCATTACGGAGAATGGTAAACGTCTTTCATTTTTTTCTTATTCCTTTTGTGGAAAAATTGGTTTAAGGCATAAAGGAGGTTAAATGTAGGCTATGAGGCTTGTGGTGAGAATGACTGATTAGGTTGAAATCTGGGTTTTTGACCTGATAGGGATTTGTGTGCAGAATGAAGAAGGAAATAGGCTACAATGAAATCAAGGCGCCCGTTGCCGCACACTTTTTAAAAACCCTTGCTTCCGTGAGTTTTATAGCCGTTTCTGTGGTCGTCGCGATGAGTCGTGACGCACTGAAGCTTGCAAAGTTTTGTAGTATTCATTATCACGTTTGTCCTGTGTACAAACAAACACGAGCACACGAAAATAATGTCAGTGTGGGGCCCCAGTTCTTGCACCCGCGGTGCCACAACAAAAACAAATATCAGCTAACTCACTATACATTTTAAATAAACGCTTTTAGGGTGCGTATACTGTTTTCGTAGGGGCGGTGCAACAATTTCCGAAACACCTTTTTTTTGGGGGGCTGTGCTGTCTTGTCGTTTTGCTGTTTTGACGCTGAGCTGTTTCGACGCTCTGTTTTGGCACCGCTCTTCTGTCGCTGTGCCGTTTTGAGATTTTGACGCGTGTGTTCACCCGCGGTGGCTAGAGGGTGCGGTGTAGGGGCGGTGGGGAAACGCTCACCGGAGAAAAGCGCAAAGGAGAAATATTCACCGCAAAACTGTCTGATGTGAAGAAAGGCTCACCGGTCTTTCGACGAATGCGGTGAAAAGCTCACCTAAGAATCTAAGAATCGTGCGTTCACTCGAATGAAATACTTCAACTCAACTGAAGTATACTGGGATGCCTTATACGCATGCGGTAATTTCGCACTTCACTACGAGAATTTATTATTAAAATATAAAAACGTAATCAAACACGTCAGGCGTTGTCCGACTAAAATAAAATTAATAATTTCAATAGAACGCTGATTTAACAAATAACGAGAGAAAATGTAATCAGTGTTTACGGCTGCAGCTTAAGCAGTTTATGAATATTTATAAAATGACCACTTATGCAGTATACCAACACCGCAATGTCAAATCTCCGCATTTCATCGTTTGTTTCAGAGACAGTGGTTTCAAATCGTACCTCAATCGTACGAAAAATAGAAAAGGTCGTATTTTCTCTATCCCAGATACGTAAGACGTAAATATGATAATGTTCACGCGAAATGTGTTGACTTAAACGCGGAACGAGGGCTACAGCCAGGGTGAAAAATAGAAAGCAAGATGACTTCGATTGTGATTTAAATCAGACCAGGTTTGCTCGGATGACTTAACAAATCAAAACTTTCCCGCCAAAATAATAGCAATTGTTTACCGTTTTTTTATTATTTTATGATATCAATGTGCGCATTTATTTTGTACTTAAATCAAAAAAATCCTCACAAAAAAAAAAAAAAGATTTATATAGGACTGAAAACGACCAAAAGCAGTGGTCTTCGGAGCAAATCGATGAGTTGAGCTTCATTCCTCCCTCCAACATCGTTCCTCAGTTACGTCACATTTTTTGCAATCAAATCAGAACGCAGAAGGTAGAGACAAAAGCTGGAGCAGTAATTTCGAATTGCAAGAAAATCAGATTGCGAAAATTCAAAGCCAATGCAGTTTTTTCGCTAATAAAAGATACCAGGACCAGGCGGATTTTGTCGATCGTGTAACAGTAACCTAGCTGTCATTGGAGATTTCTGTTTTTCTTTTGTCTCCTTGTCCCCCTCTCCAGGGATTATTTTTTTCATTTTCCAGCTCGCTTGCATCACCACATTAATTGCATTATCATGATAACCTTTAAATCCAAGCCGTTCACCCGTTTGTTCTACTGTTGCTCTCCTAGTAAGCTCAGTTGGTAGAGCGCTCCACTGGAAATGGAGAGGTCCCTTGTTCGATGTCACGACCAGGCGGATTTTTCCGGGCGCGCACCAGTCACATAGCTGTGTTTAAAGATTTGTGTTTGTCCTTTGTTCTCTTTGTTCCCCTTCTTCAGGGACTATTTTCGTCATTCTTGTCCAGAAAGCTTGCACCTTTGCATTAATTGCATTATCATTATGGCCTTAAAATCCAGGCCGTTCACAATGTTAATGTTAGACTGGTGGCGGCTGATGAGACCCGTTTGCTCTACTGACGTGTAACTTCTGATTATTTCAGTTGGCAGAGAGCTCCACTTCAAATGGAGAGAGAGAAAGAGGTTCCTGGTTCGATACCAGGACCAGGCGGATTTTCGATAGCGCAATTGTCACCTAACTATCTTTGGAAATTTGTGTGTTTCCTTTTCCCCCTTGTTCCCCCTCTCCAGGGGTTGTTTTTTTCATTCTTTTCCAGCTCGCTTGATCCACCACATTAATTGCATTATCATCATAACCTTAAAGGGAAGCTGAAGAGCTTTTCGAAAAAAAAATAGTTAATGGTTGATTCTGACGTGTTTGTGCCTGCTGAGTCCAAATATCACAACCGTTTGACTCAAAATAATTCCTAAACTGCGAAAAAAAGCGAAGAAATCAGAAGCGATCGCCGCAGCGGCACGCCATTGGCTAGTCACGCGTGACGCGCCACCACGTCATAAAAGGACCATCTCGATTCTCATTTGCTCCGTCGCTTGCGGAAGTAGCCGGGCGCCGGGTCTTCTGCTCTTGTAAATCGGGCTCGGCTTCTGAGTTTTCAAAATCATTCGTAGATCTGAAAGAGGAATGTTTCCAGACGACCCTCGACGTGACAAAGTACGCGTTCCAGCCGTTGGCAAAGTAGGAAAATGACCCCCCGCAGTAATAAACACAGACTCGAGGAACCGCTTGCGCGGACGCGACATGGCCGGCTTCATACCTTCAGGAACGTACTGACTGCTACTTATTGTAACGTAAGACGTTGACAATAAATGGAGTGCTATTGACTGGACGCCTCAAGCCGGATTGGCGTGACCCTCCCCAGAACGGTCATCAGAGGACAAGAATTCTGCACACATCGGCCTTCGTGCTTGCCAGCTGCGGGACGCGTGAGCATGCAGGCTGCATTGTTCATCAAGGCTGAAGTGGTTTGAAGGGATAGTATAATCGGCTTCGGGCAACGGGAGAGCTTCCCCTGAGATGAGGCGGGTGATAAGACAGGGTCGCCGTTCTGCCACCACCATGTCCTTGCGCACTATGAGGATAACTGCGCAGAAGGTCCATCCTTGTGATAGCGGTACCCTCTGCTGCGTTTAGTTTGTTTGCCACAAACTATTACGCCATTATAGCTTTAGAAAAAACGGAGATATGTGCCCGGCAGCCCTTAATTTGATGTGGAAATCGTGAAAGCTTCCTGGGCCTCTACATTCGCACACTTCTACCAAGATTTGTTTACTGCATCACACCACCACCAAGCATTATCATCATCCGATCGCATTTCTACAGCACAAATAATTGTTGCATGACACAAACTTTATACGGAAAACACTGCGTAACTTGTAAAAAAAGAACTAAATTCAGAACAGAAGGACACATGCTTTGTATTTCCAAAAGAGCTCTCCGGAAGAGAATATGAACCTTTGGAAAGAAATTTAACAAAATTTATGTTTACGTTTAAAAAATATGTTACCTCAAATAATGTCAGCAACTGTAAAAAAAACAAAAAAACGTTTATGCTAAAACAAGTTGCACCGTGAAAGTCGCATTATGAATTGCATGACCACTTATTAGAGCAAGCCATCCTCTCCCATGTGACTGGGTAGCCGAGTAGGTTAAAAGCAAAAGAAAATAACCTTGGGCTACCCAAGATTGTTTTCTTTTGTTTCCCAGATTTCCCGGACCGGAGTCGGTCCGGAAAATATGGTCACTTCAACAATATAAGAAAGCCAACACTAAAACACTAATGTAAGGCGGTTAACACAAGAGAGCTAGTGGAAACCCGTTATTCGGCTAAATGATCGCGGCTTTTCTAGAACACTGCATAATTCTAATAACGTAATAGCTTTTTTCTAGAACAGTCGATCTACAATTCCTACCTAGTTACGTTTCCTCTTTGCTTGTGACTTTTAATGCGCTGAATTGCATTCTTACCTTAAAAGATGGTCGGCAGAGCGTCGGGTTCAGGCGAGACTTCTTCAGACCCAAACCCATACGTACATAGTTTTTATATGCGCCGTCCGAAACACGTTCCGAACAAAAAATGGTGTACTTGTTAAAACACACCCACCCCTTTAAAATCTCGGTGACAAAGTGGAAAAGACGGTAAGCGGAAAGAACAACTGCGACGAGCGCTGTTCGTGAAAGCTGGTGGCTACACATGAGTACGGCATGATGCAACAGCACGAGTCATTTGGTTCGGTGCCACGAGAATTCTGCAAACACGTGAACAAACAAAAGAACAATCAACACGTCAGGCGATTGAGTCAATAGCATGACCGGTCAACGGAAAAAAGCAAGCGCTATGCAGCGGCAGATCGACGACGGCTCGAAAAGACACTAGAGCAGCTTACGAGGAAAGCGCGGCCAGCCGCGGTGGGGTGTCCCAGCCGGTCCTTTTGTGACGCCGGCTGACGGGCTTCCTCCTCTCCCCTTTCCCTCTGCTTCGGAGAGGCGTGGCTTCGGCGCTACTTTAAAGACGTTTTTCCAGTTAATCCGCGCAGAAAGTGACCAAACGAATACGATATGCGTGATGGCTGAGGTCTCATTAACTAGGCTCAGGTGTTTTTTTATCATATTTAAAACCGCTTCAGCTTCCCTTTAAAATGCAAGCCGTTCACCTTTGTTCATGTTAGACTGGTGGCGGCTGATAAAACCCGTTTGCTCTACTGACGTATATCTCTGGTCAGCTAAGTTAGTAGATACCTTTACTGGAAATGGAGAGGTCCCTGGTTCGATATCACGACCAGGCGGATTTTTCCGGGCGCGCACCAGTCACCTAGCTGTGTTCAAAAGATTTGTGTGTGTCCTTTGCTCCCCTTGTTCCCCTTCTCCAGGGATTATTTTCGTCATTCTTGTCCAGCTCGCTTGCAGCTTTGCATTATTTGCATTATCATCACGGCCTTAAAATGCAGGTCGTTCACCCTTGTTGGTGTTAGACTGGTGGCGGCTGGCAAAACCCGTTTGCATTACTGACATCTAACTGCTGGTTAGCTCAGTTGGTAGAGCCCTTCACTGGAAATGGACAAGTCCCTGGTTCGATACCAGGACAAGGCAGATTTTTTCGGTCGCGCACCCGTCACCTAGCTTTGTTTGGAGAATTGTGCGTTCTTCTTTGTCACCCTTGTTCCCCTTCTTCAGGGATATTTTTGTCAAAACAAAATTAAGCTGTTTTTGTTCTAGCATCTCCGGGTTTTAATTAACAAGTTGTTAAAATTGCAGTAATTATTTTTTTAGAATTGTTTTCACTGACAGGTCAAACAACCAACCGTGCTCAAGGAGGCATATAGTGATAAATAATCATTATATTCTTTCTACAGTGAAATTAGTTGGATTTGAATAAAATAAATCTGATCTACATTTTTTTAACTTTATTTCTTCAGTCATTGTTTTTTTTTTCTATTTTGCCAGGGCAAATTGGGACCTGATATGAAGTGTGTACAATACGTGACACTGTCAACATAAAAACAAACGATGGTATGTTTTTCCTACATTTTAGTGGGTGCCATTAGAACTACTAGTGTACTGGAAATTGCTAGTTCGGGGCAAAACTTACGCGATAAAAGTTGGTGCTGATCAACCCCTTCTCTAAGTAAAATTCGAAAAATCGCTTCGCGCTAACTCTTTTGCACGAAGAGTGGTTGTTTGGGAGAGTTAGTTTGGCATCTTATGCAATCTTGTGCGCAGCAAGATCGAGGACAAAAGGGAGAAAGAGGACACAACGAGGCGTAACTCTCAGCTGATTTTTATTAAATACGTGTACCGGTATTTGTAGCCTGAACCATCGTCACAAAAAAGAAGTGACAAAAAACAGGACGACAAAAGCAAAGAAACAACCATTAAATAGCAGGATTGGGAAAAAAAGCACTATCTCGTTCTCAGGTAAACCAGTTCCTTCTCTGATAAAGCAATCGACAGCATAACAACAGACGTGTGTCCTAAAAATCAATGTGTTCGGCTTCTACAATTCCGCGTGTTAACGTTGACTTGCATTTTCCAATTTTTACGCATCCATCCAGCAGTGGGGTACAACCGCAAGTCCTGGAATAAAAGTTAAGAAAAACACCGTTTTGTTTATTTCACGTTGTTACTGTGATCACGATGCCGATCATTTGATAAATCACACCATCTGTAAGTTGACGATTTTCGTTCTGTGCTTCTTTTCATCATTTGATAAACCACGCGATAAACCACACCATCTGTAAGTTGACGATTTTCGTTCTGCGCTTCTTTCCACGTCGGTGTTTGGCACGCACGATAGGATTTGATACCTTGCACTGGCCCATGAGCTTGTTGGGCAAAGAAAACACTACCTTTATGTTTGATCGCACTGCTACTTTTTTTTTAAATTGTGAGACACTCGGTGAATATGCGGTATCACAACAACTTTTTCTTTTTGTCTTGCCAGCTGTCTCCTATTGTTTTGAAGCAGAGACTGCCAAATCCCTGACCGCTTTTAAGGAATGCCTTGGCGCACTCGAGGTCAGGCATGAGATACCTCTGGGCAACACTATTCACTTGCTTGACATCAAATGTTTATTTCTCGACGACCACATCTGGTGGTGGTACGAGCCACGTGCGAATAAGTTATAGCTTCCGTTTCATTTAGCCCACTCCAAGCTAGTCAAAAGACGTATTGTTAACATGTGTTTCACCAATGCACTAAAAACATTCTGTGAGCATTTTATCCCCACAGGTTTTGAACAGCAAATTTTGCGGTTGCTCGCAGCTGGGTACCCCAAACACATTCTTCTTGTGGTCGCGCAAGGCCTTCTAAGAAAGCACAGTTTCGAGGAAAACAATGGGAGCCATCTGGCAAGACAAAAAGGAAAGTTGTTGTGATACCGCACATTCACCAAGTGTCGGGAAATTTGAAAAACAAAAGTATCAATGCGATCGAACGTAAATAGAGTGCTTTCTGCGCCCACTAAGCTCATAGACCCGTGCAAACTATTAAGCTTTGCTTGCGTGCAAAACACGGATGTGAAAAGAAGCACAGAACTAAATTTGTCGACTGTACAGATGGTGTGCTTTTTTGCATTCCGTTGTCCTGTGGCAGGCACTACGTCGGGCAGACGGGCGCTGCCTAAATGTTCGGCTTCACGAGCATAGTAACAACGTGAATCAACATAACGGTGATTTTCTTGACTTGCATTGCTCGACTTGGGGTTGTACCCCACTGTGGGATGGATGCGCAAAAATAGAAAATGAAAGTCAACGTTAACACCCGAAATTGTAGATGCCGAACACATTGATTATTTAGGAGACACGTGTGATGCTATGCCGTCGATTGCGTTATCGGACAAAGAACTGGTTTTCCTGAAAAAGTGATAGTGTTTTTCCCCAATCATACTCTGTGACGGTTGTTTCTTTGTTTTTGTCTTTTTGTTTGTTGTCGTTTTTTTTGTGACAATGGTTCAGACTGCAAATACCGGTACACATATTCACTAACACCAGTTGAGAGTTTCGCCTCGTTGTGTCCTGTTTCTTCCTTTTGTCCTCGTCCATGCTGAGCACAAGATTGCATAAAAAATCTGTTCTACGGTGTACCGCCTGCATGAGAGGCGCCTAAAACCTTGGTAGTACTACTGCTACGAAATGATAACGATCACCTTACACGATATTTTAATTTGAGGTGAGCCTTTCGCCGGGTTTGTCAAAAAACTGATCAGCTTTTCTCCGGACCCGCACAAAAGTGGGTGAGCTTTTCTCCGGTGAGCTTATCTCCGATGAGCTTATCTCCGGTGAACTTATCTCCGGTGAGCTTATCTCCGGTGACTCTTCTCCGGTGAGCTGTTCTGCGGGATTCGAAGTGTAGTGTAGACCCGCAGTCAGTAGCAGGCGGGAGTGCTCAGGTTGCGATCCAGGCTATGTGCATGGTACATGACTCTTGTCGGCCTTTATACATTCTAGGGGACAGTCAGGGGATAGGGAAAGGGGCGAGGGGTGGGGTGGGGGAAAGGGAGAGGGGGCAAGTTGCCTCTAGTGGTACGTGCAGGAAGTTCCAAGTGGAAGTTACCGCTAGTGTAAAGACCACCCCTGCCCGGAGTCTCCAAAGCACAACTTCCTCCACCCTAGTTAGATTGCGGGAGAGGGACCAGACCAACACCACCTAGAGGAGAAGGCCAGAACACGCATCGTCTGACGTCAAGGCAGCAGGCTGACGTGCGCCGCGCTATGGAGCTGAGCTGAAGGCTTCGCGCGTCGCTTTTACGTCGTAGAAACGCGGGTTTTCGCACTATTTATTTTTATGAGCTAACATGAGAGCTGTGAACGCCGAGTGATTTTAAGAACAAATTTTAGAACACAGGAAAATTGTTCTAACCTACAATTTTTGTAGTGAAATACAAGAAAGTGATATCTTGAGACAGATATGTTATTTTTTAAGCGATAAAAAGGGGCGGAGCAATTATCTCTGAACGACATGGGAATTGTATAAAAAAATAATTCCTATGAAACGGCAATATTCGAAGAAGTGGGACCAGAAAAAATAAACTACAGTAGCAATCGGGTAAATGGTGCAGAAGCATTCATTTCATTTCATTTTATTCACCTCAAAGGCATCCGAAGTTGCATTACATGAGGGGGGATTCAAAAATAAAAGACTAAAAAGTCGAACATAGAAAAGACACCAACAAGTAAAAATCACACACACAGAAAAAGAGAACGCTTATTAGCATGTTATTGTTATGATGCAGTTTTACAAATCAAGGTTCACAGTTACACAAATTGATGCACTTGTTTTTAAGCGGAATGGGATATCGCTCAGTTGGTCGGGTACTTTGTTCCAGACATATGGTCGGGTACTTTGTTCCAGACAGGGATACAAAGTTCTAAGGGAGAAAAGAGGGAAGTGTTAGTATGGAACTTAAATGGTTCAATCTTGCAGGAATGATCTTATCTGGATGATATAAAATTGGCAGCCCGGCAATAAGTAGATTGAAAATCGGAATCTGAGTAATATACATCTTGAAATAAGGCACAATCAGACAATTTTTCGTATTTTTTTTTCTAGAGGGGGAAGATTTATTTTAGCTTTTAAAGCGGAGACTCTAGTTTCGGTCGGATGAATAATCACTGCACATAAATGTGGCTGCTTTGTTCTGAACATTCCAGCCTCGAGATTAGATAATTTAGGTGTGGATTCCAAATTATGCTTGTATATTCTAATTTTGGGGGGATAATGTTTGGTACGCGAGTGATGTTGTTCAATGGGAGCTCGATATAATTTTCGTCTAATGAAACCAAGTGTTTTTTACTGTGCTATTTGTTATTTGCTCGATATGCTCGTTCTATGATAATGTGCCTTTAAAATGCATGTCCAAATACTTGTACGATGATGAGTGTTCTAGTGGTTGTGAAAGTAATGAGTATTGGGTTATTGTTTTAGTGAAGGATTTAGTTACGGACATTTGTTTGCATTTACGAGTGTTAATGTTCATCTGCCATAGGGAACATTATGATGATATCGTATCTAAATATCTTGGACAATATTGTGATCAATATAGGTGCATTAATTTTCAGGTAAATAACGCAATCATCAGCGAATAGTCTAACTGTCTAGTTAACTGATGATATATAGATATATTAGTAACAATAGAGGCCCGAGTACACTACCCTTAGGGACAGCTGAAGCAACAGTAACGGGACCCGAATTGCCAGACAAGTGTAAAACTGCTGGTTTCTTTGGCTTCTGAGATATCATAGTTTGAAAATCGTTTGCACATATTTTGACAAACGTTTCTTAGACCGTGATATATCTGTATAGGTTCAGAAATTCAATGCACTCTGCCTGTTCAAATATAGTACTTATTTTGCAGCAACCTATCTGGTTGCTACATTGAAAAAACACCTGTGACCTGTTTCTTGGCAATGTCATAATGTGAAAACTTCATCTTTGCAACAAAAGTACCGTAATACCCGAGCGTTGCCCCATATGCTGATGTACTTCGACAGTACCGAGTCTGCGAAACGACACAGGTATGTTAGGGCGGCTAAAAACAAGTTTTGTACTCAAGCGGAAGTGGGCATAGGAGCTTCATATTCAAAATTGCTTGCATTTACAATACATAATGGAGTCGTAAACAAAAAATTGGTCACCTTTGAACACTGCAAAACGAGCGTCCCAGTAACCATAAATTCTGCAAATATCCGTCTTGAAAAAATTTATACACATGCACCTTAGATGCTGTAGATTTTGTGACATTGAGACACAATACCTGTGCTCCATGTCGGCATTTACGCTGTAGTACCACAAGGATATCCAAGAGACTGCTACAATGACACCGACTATCTGCACACACACACACACACACACAGGTGCACCGACTTCATAGAGCAGTTGCCTTGGCATGGGGACGAAGCGCAAGCACCTTGCTGGCCGGACAAGAACTAATTTATTTAGCCTTGACTCCCTTAGCTTCTTTGCTTAGACGTTGCACTGGCACCCACAATATTGTTGTCATCTTGCAACAAAAGTTTCTCTATTGAATGTTTTCACTGCAGTCCAACACATGCTTCAGCTCGAACTCACAATAGGTTCATCATCACAGGCGCCAGACATACTCTTCCTTGATCCGAGTTCGCTTCCTGACATCAGAGACGGTTGGCAGCGAGTGTCCTTGATTGCAGAGTTTCAGCTTTCCGTTTCTTTTGTTTGGCATTCTTGGCGTTCCTGCGAACATTCATCTTGCTGCAAAAATTTCACAAGAAAACGCTTGTGCGCTTTCTTGTGACAACACGGGTTTGAAAATGAGCTCACTCGTATGTTAATTTTCACTGGCGTCGAAGTCGGAAGTCTCCTTTTTGGCGAGTAGTTCCATTATGAGATATGAAACAAATCGGCGCTGACTGGGCATCACCAATTGGTGAACAACATAGTTGTGTTCTACAGCATTTACACCAGGAAAAACAAGCCCTTCTATAACCAGTTTCATTGCGAGAGCAAAGTCTTCCTGTGCGAGCAAACTGTAGCCAACTTGTTTCGTGCTGTCGATGCGGCCTTGCATTTTTCGCCCCTCAGGTTGTTCAAGGTAGTGTAGACTGCACGGCTGGCCACATAGCCCAGGGCCGGGAGGGTGTGTCTCATTTTTTACAGCCCAGGGCCACATTACAGGTATACTACGTAGCAGGTAGGGTGTCAAGTATCCGCTCGCTTGTGAAGATCTTCCCAGTTTCCGTCCTTGTTAGCTGTAGTGATCGTTGACAGCGACAAGTCTACAAAATATTGCTCCTCAGCAATATTTTGCAGACTTGTACGTAGTTCAACTACTCTACTCAAGTTACTGTAGTTTAACTACTTTTCTGAGTAGTTTAGTAACTTTCAATTACATTTTTATTTTGGTAAGTAGTAGTTTACTTCAACTACTTTTTCCGAGTAACTTCTACTCAAATTACAAATTACTTTCGAATTTTAGTGGTTGTCTTGCCTATCAATTAACATTCCTGCACAAAAGAGATAAGATGTTGGAAGATCAGCTGATATTTGCAAAGAGGGAGAAGCATGTGGCGAAGGAAGGGGGGGGGGAGAAAATGAATTGCAGAATTCGAAACCCCTTAAAATCCCCCCCCCCCCGCCCCCCTCCTCCTGCAACAACACTGCTATGAAGCGCGGGGAGCGAACAGGCACGACGTAAGAGAGGCCGAGTATCTGCGGGATTAGCGTCAAAGACTAGCGTTTTTTTGTGTCCCGAAGGCTCAAGAAGACTTGACCCATTCGAAAAAAGGGCTGGTTCCCGCTTCTCTTTAACGTAGAAACTCTCGCCCACAGCAGGAGGTGTACACACTGCATCCACACTCAAAGGAGGCAACAAAATGAAGCACCTGCTCTGAAGCTCATCTGGTGCTCCCGCAGTTTCTGCGGTACTTGAAGAATCGCGTGCTAAAGGGCAACGCAAAGGGAACGGTTTCGCGTTGCCTTTCCTCCCAAACATAGAATATGCAGATCTTAAAATATTTAAAGATCGCTTGAGAAACCTTAATAATTCCCCCACGTTTTTATATCAAAAAGTAATAAACAAGCAGTGTTGGGAAGTACTTTAAGTACATGGTACTTAAAGTACTACTGTTTAGAAACCTTGTACTTTACTTGAAGTACATCCTCTGGGCATGCACTTGTACTTTTAGAGGAAAGTAAAACTCACGACTTCAATGCACATTCCCCGAATTCGGAAAAGAAAATGGCGTATTGTCGTGTGAAAACGCGCTCTTTTAAGACGTCAACTTTTCATTTCTTTGAGTGAGGTAATGGCGGCTATAAGACCGACACAAATAAGTGCCTTATAAGGTGATTGTGGAAATAGTTCGTCAGCGAGAGTAAAGCAACTACTTTGTGGCGACTTGACTTTATACAATATTTGCTGTCATTTCCGCAAAACCTGATGCACCTCCGTTTACCTCTGGAGCAATGCGTACCAGTTAAAAAAACACTGTATAGGGAATGAAAGGGCATCATGAAAGATTCTGTTAAAAGTACGGGTACTTTACCTTAAAATATATTGTATTTATAGTACGTTACTTCAAGTACAATGCACCAGGTGTACTTACTACTTTAGTTGAAATACATAACCTCTAATTTACTTTGTACTTTACTTCAAGCACTTTTTAGATGTACTTTACGCAACATTGTAAACAAGCAAACGCTGTCTAAAAACCAAGCTCAGGCAGTGCTAAACCCCGAAGTAGAAATGACACATTTGCAGTACATCATTAACCAAACAAACAAGAAAGTACAAAACAATTAGGCACGAAGAAGCAGAACCAGCTATTAAAGCATTTCTTTGAAAAAACAATCCGATCGATATATGGCTAGCGCGATTTCGCTAACGGATCAAACCCTATGTACTTTCTTTATACCATAAAAATATATACATAAAAGTAACTTCAAAGTAACTTCAAAAGTAATTCGCTACTTTTTACGGTAATTAGTAATTTACTCAATTACTTTCTATTTGGGTAAATTCTACTCTACTCAAATTACTTTTGAGGTCAATACTCAGTAACTTATCTTAATTGCTTTTATTAAGTAACTTGTTCATGTCTGGTATTTTGTTTTCACCTTCGTAAATGTGCCTTGTAGACACGTGATATTAGAAGCAAGCCAGTTGCCTATACATTCCGAAGCTATCTTCTAAGCTGTCAGTTTTCAGCTTGTCCCATGAAGGCCGTACAGCAGCAGGAGTTCATCAAAGCAGTATCCGGGATGTATATTTGACTGCTTCTGCAGAAATAGAAAGAAGGAGGAAATCGTATTAATCCAAAGAAAGGTAATGTAAGCAAAAATGGGTATAAAAAAAAAAGAATGCTCTTCTTTAAAGTACAGCTGAAGTGGTTCCGTATTTGAGAGAAAACACTGGCATTCTTTTGATCTGGTATTTTGGATCACGAATATCAAATTTATTTTTGAATTTGATGTGCTGAATAATAATAATAATACTAACAAAAATGCTTATTGGACGAACTCATAAAACCGAGTACAGACAATAATAATAATAATATTAATAACAATAACAATATGTTCTATAGAGCTGCCTGGTGTGTGGTGGGATTCCTTGGGGAGCCTGAAGGGGCTCCAGTTAAATTTTTAGTATATGCCTCTGTTGTATGGATAAGTAAACTGGCCAATGAACCATATTCCGGCTTGCATGCCCTTCAAACTAGAGCTCAAAGACCCGCTAAAATATAGGTTTTACTCGGGACTTGTAGCGGATACTTTCTGCGCTCCGACGACGCTACGCAGAAACGACACAATGTACATCTTTTGTTTTGTTTTTCACATTGAAGTGTTGGTTGCAAACGTGATAATCTATCACTTGCATACCTTGCGAAAATTATTCCAACCTGAACTCATAAATCAAGTCATTTTTATTTAGTTCTGCTTCCACAAGTAGCGACCAAATCAGCATTTGAATATGTTGCTTCCAGGCCACAACCAAATCACTCCTAAGTATGCATTCAGCGAAAAGTAAAAACAAGAAACGAACCCACGGTCATAAAAATTGAAAAGTTCTCACCCTGCCTTGCCGTCAAGGGGCGAGATCTTCCCGTCGATTCGCTGAATAGTCCACGCTTTCGTAGTCATCCTTGCAGAAACTCAAATATGGACACTTTACATCCAGTTTTCCGCCAAAGCGCGGATAAAAAACATCCGTGCGGAATGACAGCACCGACAATCGCACAGCTACATTCGCACGAGGCGGCGGGCGACGGTTGTGTGTTGTATTCCAAAATGTGTTTGATCTCACTCGAGAGTTGAACTTTCGACCCTCCGCGTCCGAAAACCTACTCGCGTCTAGCGTTGTTCTTGTGTTCCTCTCATCTCATTGTCACGTGACCCAACCCGCAGGAGTAGCTCAACAAAGACGTCGAAGAAACGAACGCGACGGACGACCGTTGAAAATAAACGCGACGCCGTGGCGCCACGTGTTTTCTCTTTTTTTTGGCTTCGCCTTGGACGTAGTGGGAGAGGGAAAGTAAAAGAAGAGAACGTGCATTGCAAAGAAGCCAATTATGAAGGGGAGCCTTGCGAAGAAGCGCACTACCAGTTCAGCCTACTCATGCAGACGCTCCTTCAAGGGAGAGAGGGAAGCGCTACGGCCTTAGCTCTAGGTGGTGTTGACCAGACACACGGAGAGATGAGAGCACGCGTTTCCGGCCGGAGAGAGTGTTTACGGACGTGGAGGAGAGTAAGGAATTCGGATAAGGAAGGAAGGGGAATCGGGATCAGAGAGAAAGTGTGACAGTTGATCAGCTGCCAGGTTGTATTAGTTAATTGCATGACATTAAGCCCCATGCATACCTTAATGCAGTTCGAGGTATCCCCATAGACAAAAGCGCCTTTCAAACACTTGCAACTGAGTAGGACTGAGAGAGACGAGACCGGTTTTAGACAGCAGCTCTTAGGCGCCCGTTCCCGGCCTGAGCGGCGTCGGCGCAACCGCCTGGTGCATTATGAGATACTTGCCATAATGCACAGCGGTGACGCGCGCGTTGACTTATGGGACGTTTCCCATAATGCACCGCGCGGGAGGGAGGAGGGGAGGAGGAGGAGGAGGTGGCGGGGAGGAGGAAGAAGGAGGGAGGAGGAGGAGGGAGGAGGGTGGCTGAGGAGGATAGGGAGGAGGAGGAAGGAGGAGAGAGGATGAGGAGGAGAGAGAGGGACGAGGAAGAGCGAAGAGGGGGAGGGGAGGTGAAGGGAAGGAGAAGGAATGAAGAGGAGGAGAAAAGGTGGAGGAAGAGGGGCAGGAGGAGCGGAGCACGGGAGGAGTACAGGGTGTCACAAAAGAAAATGTACAGGGTCTTTTTTAGCGTAAAAATAAACTAGGCATCGCCGAACGCTCATTCTCCGCCCAAAGGTAGCGCTAGAAGTCACAACCAGATGCCAAAGTTTCAGCCCGATCCGATAACTTAATCAAAAGTTATAAGTGAATTTCTGAAAATTTCAATGGGAAAATGGAGCCCATTTTCGCCCGTTTTCGGTTTCTGGTGCCACAGAGCCCCATGTGTTCGAAAACTCCGTCGGCCGCCATTTTCCCATTGACATTTTCAGAAAATCACTTATAACTTTTGATTAAGTTATCGGATCGGGCTGAAACTTTGGCATCTGGTTGTGACCTCTAGCGCTACCTTTGGGCGGAGAACGAGCGTTCGGCGATGCCTAGTTTATTTTTGCGGTAAAAAAGACCGTGTAAATTTTCTTTTGTGACATCCTGTAGATGGGGGGGGGGGAGGAGAGGGTACAGATGAGGAGGAGGGGCATACCGTCCCTTCCTTACCCTAACCTCCTCCTCCTCAGGAGCTGTGCTCGAATACGGCATTACAAATAGTTGTAAACGTCTCATTTCTTAAGCCTCTTGCGACGCCGTAGGTCCTGTTCCGCAACAGCGCATCCGGTGCTACGACGTTGCAAGAGGCTTAAAAACCGGTCTTTTCTCTCTCGGTCCTACTCGGATGCAAGTGTGTGAACGGCGCTTAATATAGTGGCACGTAAAAAGTGGCCACTGAAGCCCTATCGCAGCCCAGCTGTTAGGATTCGCAACTCCCGCTATCCGGCGCCATGGGGCCTAATTATTTAAACGTTCGACAAATTTGTACCATGAAGATAAAGTTCCACTTTAATTACGAAGATTCCAAAATTATTTGTAGCCTCAACCGTATGCAACAATATATATATATATATATATATGTTTATGTATATATATATATATATATATATATATATATATATATATATATATATATATATATATATATAATATATATATATACAGGTTGTTTCAGAGAACTTAGCCCAAATCGCTCCTCCGAAAACTACTCATCGCAACGGAAAAAGGCTTGTGTCGTTTTGGTCCTGGACCAAGGGCGCAATTAGGAAAATTATTAAAGTCCGCGATAATTAAGTTGTTAATTATTTCTGCGCAATTAACTTTTTGAATATTGTGTTTAAGGGCATGGTTTCAATTAGAAAATTGCTCAGCATCATCAAAAAACACTAGATCAACAAATTGCAGAACGATAGAAGGCACGCGAAGCATTTTACGGCTTTCTGAAAAACCGCACAACTTCGACGGGTTTTTAAGTTCGGTTTGCTATCGGAGCGCATCTCCGCCCCGACGGTACCGCGCCCCTTGGAGAGATAGTACAACCAGCCTCTGCTGCGTCGCGCGATGACAGCGCAGCAGAGGTTGGTTGCACTATCTCTCCACGGGGCGCGGTACCGTCGGGGCGGAGATGCGCTCCGATAGCAAACCGAAACTTAAAAATCCGTCGAATTTGTGTGGTTTTTCAGAAAGCCGTAAAATGCTTTGCGTGCCTTCTATGGTTCTGCAAGTGTTGAATT